>ML789982.1:50464-66234 GCA_009831015.1 Picea engelmannii | reverse complement strand
AAGTCAAACAGAGTTTTTATGCAAAAGTTATGTCTGGTCAAGGTTCAGGTCAACCAGGGCAAAAGTCAACCCTGAAGAGACACGTGGCAGGTTCAGAGAGACACATGGTAGGCTCACAGGTTGATAAGTGGCAGCTCGAGGGTGACATGTGGCATCGTATAGGTGATGTGGCTACAACTTTGTTGGCATTCGTACTTCCAGGTGGACGAATGGCAGGTTGACAAGTGACAGACAATTGGTTCCATCAAATGTTGACACGTGGCATTAAGTAGCCAATGAGAAGATGCCACGTGGCAGCTTCCCATTGGCATATATGGTTTGTGTTATAAACAATGAGAATTTTCCATGTGGAAGCTTCCCATTGGCCTATATGGTCAATGTGTTATAAAATTATTATGGAGTCCGGGGGAATCGACCCCATGACCTCCAAAGCTCACACAACCAACATGCCACACATTATAACTTAACATATGAGTGGCAATTTGTTTATTTAAATTAATATATTTTTTTATATGGGGGAGAAAAAGGGCCGAGGGCTAGCTCCCAACCCATACATCTTACCACACGACCAACACCTTAGCATCCAAAGGATCCAATGACGCGGAGATTTGGTATTCACATATGTAAATACTACATATAGTATATAGTTAACAACTATATACTATATATAAAATTTATATAACCAAAACTTTAACAAAATAACCATATATATGCCATGCATGAGAATTGAACCGGGATATCTGCTATTCTAGCGGACAGTTTTAACGACTACACCAACTGCTCCAGATATAGCATAGATTCCCGCTAATTTTAGCATATTGTTGCCAACTATTTTGGGGTACAGTTTTGGAGGCCACCGTATTTAATGGCGCACACCCCAAGGTCGATACACACATTCCAAGGCTTCAGACACACAATTTTATGCAGAGCTTTTGGTCTCGTAATGCATGCTAAGGGTACAAGGGATATGAGGCTACACCGTAAAGTGTGCCAAATGGTACCTTAACGAAATTTCAAGTATTTTATATCAATTTTGCACGATTTTTCACCAGGAATTCAACGATGCACTCTGATTCTGCATTCGAGCAAAGAAAAAAATTTCATTGTATTATTTTGCGTGCCAAGGGGATTTTGGGGCACTGTAAGTAGAATATAACCGACTTTATACTCACTTTTCTTAGTCTTTTGAGAGGAATGCAAGGGTGATGTCCTTTTTTGCGTCATAGCAGCATATTTGAAAGGCATCTTTAGGTCTTGTATTGTAAATTCCTTTTATTGTAATTGAAGCATTTTAGCATTAATAAAGTGATTATGCATTTGCTTATGTAAGATGGATTATGCAAGTTATGATCATCAGTGAAAGTGTTTGTTTGAGTAAAATAAATCACTTCCATGCTATAAGCATTGTTAATAAAAGATTTTGGAATAAGAAAGTGGTTTTGAACTTAGGGATATTTTCAGATCAAGTGTTGTATAGGTTCTATCCATTTTTGGATCATCGGTCAAAGACTTTTTAACCATATGATTGCTAATCATTATAAAGTCTTCGATTGCCTTGATTGAATGTACACCCATGTCTATGGCAATGTTGAGACCTTGCCAAAATGCATATTCCTCTGCCTTATTGTTTGAAGCGATACCTAGTCCCCAAGCAAAACAAGTTTCAGTTGTCCCTTTGAGGTCAATACATGGAACATTGCTTTACTAAAATCGATAATTCTCTATGTGGCCATCCTCTATGATATATGCTCTTTAATCCATATTACTAATGTATTTTTAATCATCATCTAAGAAACTAATATTTAATGATGAAAGACCATGCCCTTAGGCACCATTGTCTAGAATTGAAACTTGGTCGAGAGCTCTTCAATGATAAGGGATGATGTGATGATGCTTAGATAAGGCTCCAAATCATTTTTATATGCTAGAGATCAAATCTGTTGAGATTTGGGTACCTTGGAAAGTGGTCCCCTCGTGTTTGTGAGTCTCTAAACACAAAGGGGGAGACTATTACCCTTATACCTTTACTTTATGTTTTAATTTCACTTTGACTTAGTCACTTAAGTCATAAAGTGAAATTTGTCACTTAAGTCATAAAGTGACAATTAATTCACAATGTGGGTGAATTAAGAGACATAAAGACAATTATGGAAACTTGAGTAAAGTGGGTTTCTAAGTGAGATTTTTTAGATTAGATCTCACCCATTGATTAGACTTGGCTAGATTGAATCTAGACTATTGGTCTTTTAGGTTTGGCCAAAGAGAGGCTAAAGGAGGCAAAAGGGAAAGGATGAGGCTCATTGTTCACTTGAGAGAGTTGAGTGGAGGAGAGAAAAATAGGAAGAGGGTTTGAGAGACTTAGTTGCATTTCTTGAGAGGAGAAGGTCGCAATAGGTCTTTGGGAGATGAAAGCTTGAGGAGGGCGCATCCAAGGTGAGGAGGCGCACTTGCTTAAGAGAGGGGTACATCCATGATGATAGGCACATTTGAGGAGGAGAAGGAAGCTTGCCATGGCACATTTGTGAGAGGAGGGGTGCACTAGATAGAGAGGGTTCTTTCCTTGTGAGTAGAAGGGCACACTTGAATATAAGTGCGCATTGAAAAAGGAGAGAAGGGCGCTACTAGATCTTGGGTGCACAAGGAAAGTGAAGAAGCTAGCAAGCACTCCAAGGCAAGCAACACAAGCAAGGGTTAAAGGCCAGAGAAGGGTGCAAGGGTCAAGGCAAAGGGTGCACCAAGGCAAAGGGTGCATGAATCAAGGGAACTCCATTGTCTTGCTTAAGAGGAGCTCTTACTTTGTATCAAGTTATTTTGGTTCAGTTTCTCATTGTAACTTTTTCTTGAGATATCCATATATACATCTATCTCTCTCACTGGTTTTCCCCATGGGGGTTTTTCCAGGGTCATGTTGACCAAAAACTCTTGTGTATATTTGAAATGGTTTGCTTATTACTTCCAGCTATAGGTTTTTAAATATCCTAAGAGGGTATTTGATGTTTTGAGTTATATGCATGTGCTAATATTTATGGAATCCTAAACCATACATTTAACCCATGCAAAAGAACCTCAAATGGGCATCAAATCACATGACTAAAGGTAGTTTTTCAGGGAAGAAATATCAGACTTAGTGGCTGTCCCAAAACAATGAGTAAACCAATTTGGTAAACCTTGAAATTAGTGCCTAACAATAGGTCAAATACAGACCTCTGTTGGCAGCCTTTGGTGCCTTGAAAATTTTCAAAATCTTCCTTCTATATCACCTCTCCACATACCACTCTCGTCATACTTACCATTGGGCTTCCAAAATTGAACTCAATCAATCACTTGATGCAAATTTGTGGGCCGCTTGTGTGTGATGTAACTTCATTAGATAATCCACAAAACCCAAGCCACATGCTCCCATGTGTCACTTATATCACCTTTTATGCCATAGCAACATTTCCTTTATATTGTGAGAGCACAATCTTTCTTACTTCTCCATATGCTAATCCAACATCTAGGCGCTTGCACCTTTATTAAATGGCCATTGATCGGAAAATTACAAGTTTGTTTACATGTTACCAATTTCATGATCGAAGCTTGTAGCCCACACACTTGCATGGTATTGAAAACACGTTAAAAGCATTTTAAATACTTCCCAAACATAATCCATAAAATCATAGTCAATAATGAAAGCAAGCATGCAAAGGTAATCAAATGTCATTTCATGCAAGAAACAATAACATATAATTAAAGTGAGATGGAAACCAATTCATACGGAAATCCTTAATCATAATCATCATCCAAAAGACAAGAAAGACACCATTGAAATGAGCCCAAACAAGTCACAATAGCATGCCACAAAGTACTTAAAAGACTGCATTCAAGAGAGCAAGGGAGGCAATCACGAGCCAGTCCATTAATATCTTCACCCAAGGATACACACAATTCATAAGCATTTGAAATGAGCCCAAACAAGTCACAATAACATGACACAAAGTACCTAAAAGATTGCATTCAAGAATGCAAGGGAGGCAATCATGAGCCAATCCATTAGTATCTTCACCCAAGCATACACACAATTCATAAGGCATTCATAAACCCATAATCCTCTAAACAACTAATCATCATTAACATGTTAAAAAGAAGGCACGTCACAAAGTACTAAGTCCACATTCAAGAGCGCAAGGGAAAATCCAATCCATTAGTATCTTCACCTCAACACACACACAATTCATAAGATATTCATAAACTCATAATCCTCTAAACAAGTAAGCATCATCAAAGTATTAAAAAGAAGGTATGTCATAAGAGAGGTAAAAACTTAACGACGAAGTTTATGAAATAAAAAAGTAAAGGGGGTCCTCAAATCAGAGGACTTGGAGCTAGTCGAGGCCTAAAAAAAATGATGACACATTCAACGAGGCCATGAATCTTTGTTAGAAACTATTGAGCTATGAATCAAGAAGTAAGGATAATTTTATCTGCTCTTCATTGAAATCCAAATATCTATATGAGTAGGTCCATGAAAAACTTGTTCTTGTAAGGGAATCAACGATTGCCCCTATAGATTGGTTAGTCAACTCAATAGCTATACCAAAAGATGAATATAATGCGTCTATTTCCATTATAGCATGAGTTAATGATCTAGGTTAGAATCATATTCTCTCTGCTTATTTAAATCCGAGGTGAATTTTTTTCCCCTAGGCATGGAATAGAGTATCCCTGAAGTGTTGATCTACTTCCCTCAAGCATCCATAGCCCCATTGGAATCACCATGCATCACATACCTCACTCCACTATTGATCGGGTGCCCATAGCCCAGTGGAGTTTATCTACATTACCTTGTTATTAGCTTTACTCCCTTTCTCAACCCTTTTCGTTTAGATATGTTGATTTATCAATTCATGGACGAGGGAAGCAATGACTCTTTATAGGTTTGATGGGGTTAATTCCCTTCTATTAGGATTTATTTAAGATTTGCCATGCCTAGGTATTAGAGCATCCCCTTTTTTATTTTCAGCTCACGATTTCTGAATTTTCACCTTTCATATGATCAATTCATTTAGCATATGTGAATGGATTCCTTTGGAAAACTAACTCATTAACCAAACCAAAGCACATGAACAACCAAAGGGTCAATCACTCAGAACATTCCAGTTCCAACCATATTCTAAATAATCTTGTTACATCCATGATTTGCGTTAAAATCTTCTTCATTCAATGTCATAACTAAACATAAACAGATGGAGTTTGTAGGGCTTGACCTCTAGGTGCAAAATGTTGATGCAATTTGAAGGATGAAAATAAAGTAACACAAACGTTGCATTCAGAGAAATCAATAATTGCATCAAAGCATTTGCAATCCAATCTTTGTGTGAAGAAAATTCAAAAGAAGAAAATAAGATGTGACTTCAAAATAACGATTGTAAATTTGTCTATGAAAGCAATCATAAATAAATTTATAAAAACACGATAAAAGGAAAATATGTTTTTATACATTATATTTAGTTTTTAAAAGTAGTGTAATTTAAACATGTTAAGGTTTGGATTTTTATTTTTTATTTTTTTAACTATTTTTACTTAAAATTTAGTTAAAAATTTATCTAAATGTAATAAGGGTTTGTGAGGACACGAATCCATTTATATATTGAATAAAAAATTACAATTTCATCAAAAACTATGTAAGTGATTCAATAATAATTATAGAAAAAAATTAAATTATATAATATTTAAACTTCTTCTTTAAAAATAAAAATATATATTTAAAATAAATTATAATATATATTTATGTATTTAAAATAATATGATAAATTTCAACATATGACCTTGCCCTAATTAGTATACTTGCCCTTAACCAATAACAAAACAAAAGACAAACATAATTTGAGGATGATAGATTTGACTTTGGTTAGTCTCTCGTGGTCTTAGGTTGACCATGACTGGTAGGGTGTGAGCTACCACGATATCTTAGGTTTAATGGCATTAAAGAAATAAAGGTCACGTGGGAGAGTAGAAAGAGTAGGTAGAGGCAACCTCATGCAAAAGGCAAACCAATAATATTCATGGTTAGTCCTTTTTTCTCAATATTTGGTGGAGGTGATTTGTAGAGGGTCAATGCTAGTTATATGAATAATTTTAGGTATATAATGAGTGATGATTGGTATATAATGGTAATTGTTACGTAAATATATAGTCTTAAGTAATTTATATTGTTGTGAGTTATGTGGAATGTCAACTTTATGATATGCATTAGATGTTAGATATCGTTATATGATTATTAGTGATATAATTGATCATTAATTTCTCAAAATTTATTTTAACTTAGCAGTGTTTTACATGATATTTATCCTTGTCTTTTGATATATGGTTATGATACCTTTGATATATGGTTATGAATTATGATCATTAATTTCCCAAAATTCATTTTAACTTATCAGTGTTTTACATGATATTTATCTTTGTGTTTTGATATATGATTATGATACCTTTGATATATGGTTATGAATTATCATGTATAGAAAAGTTAGGGTCTTTGTGATTGTTTCATGTAATTGTGTTTTTTTTATACGAAAGGATATTTACATTTTCAATTCTATAAGATAAAGTAGTGTTACTTGTTAATTGATCAACCTCACTTATGTATTATACATGGTAGTAGTTAAGATGTAATGTCTTTAGGTTAATAATTGAAGTTTAATATTAATGAAAATAAAGTTTTTATAATTTAATCAAATTTAACGAAATTAATACGTAATAATGATTTTTATAAAAAAAAAATCTCACTATAAATATTGAATTACAATATCTTCTAAATTATCACTATTACTACATCTTAAGAAAACAATATAACATTGAATTCATAACATTATAAGGTTCTTTGATTATACTCTATTAAATTGGAACGATAAATTTATAACTTATTAAACTAAATACTTGTAATTAATGCATATAACTAATTTACAAGTGAATTAATAAAGAAGTAATAGTGTCATACATTCAACCACTAGTATCAACATAAATTCTTTTTAATCTTGAATTTATCAATGACTGAGAGAGTTAAATTCCTTATGAGATGCAACTTTTTTTTACAGTGCAAAAACTTGAGAAAATATTTTTACCTCTATAGATATGATCCCTCTTGGTGCTTGATAGATTCAACAAGGTTAAGATGGATATAGGTTGTTTATTTTTTTATAAGGAAAAATTAGAACTCAGATCATGGTCCCCATTGAGTGGTATCAAAACCACTAATGTTGGATATAAATCATCTCCAAGTCCCAAAACCCTACCTCGTGTAAATAACAATAGTTCATGGGGAGATACTCAAGCAATCATCTATTGTTGCCAGATAGCATAGTACTATATTTATGAGCTAACAACCCAAGAGACATTATGTTGTAGTTAACAAACAAAACACAAATTTACCTCTGATCCAGATTTAGGAGCGGAACGAACTGATTAACAGACTAAGTACAATAAACATAGAGATATGAATAATAACACAAATATCCAGTGAACAATATCTTCTATTGAATAATGAAATAGGTTGAAACTGTAAAACTGCAGAACTGAAACACTTGTTCGAATGGTGGTAGCTATCTCTGAGAAGAGATGTGGCTGCTACGTGCATCTGTCTGAGCATAATGGATTACAATGAGGTTCCAGAGGCCCTTTTGATATTACTCATGAATGCCAAAATCCTAGACATCCAAAAACCTAACCCTAGAAGGTGAAACACCAAAAGTCATGTGGGCCCATATGGGTAAGTTGGTGTAAGTTGGTACCTCAACTTCCCAGGGTCATAAATTTTTCATACTACCTCTGTTTTAGGTGCGTGATAGCTCGTTGGAAAGGTCTTTCAGAGAAATACACATTCCGCAGTCAAACTTTGACTTTGTCTACAATTTGACTGTGGTGAGCCAACAAATAACAATGTTTAGGGCCCCAAAACGGCCCTGGAAGTACAACAAGATGTGCTGACATGAAAACACACAAAATAAGCCAGTTGGATTAGGAAAGATGCCACTAGTATCCACCTGGAGCATGTGTGGGGCTTCAGACAACCCCATAAGTGTAGAACCCACAATTACAAAGAAGTACATAACAACGTGTTGAACAAAAACGGACAAGAGGATCCAGTTGGAATAGGTGGGTGGCCACCAATATCCACCTAGATCAATCCTCCCCCCTTAGGAAGCAATGGTCTCCATTACGTTGAGTTACCCCATCAGGTGAGGAAAATTCTGCTGGATTTGGTCTCGGGTGAGCCACTTGGTGTAGGAGTTTCCCTGCCTTGACAACTCGATAAAGTTGGATCCTCTGCTGGCGAGTGCCCTTGACCTGTGTGTCCACTATCTAATCAATGAATGCTTGTTCCATCCAGTTAGGATTGAGCTCTGTTGGTGTCAGTTGTTCTGTGATCTCTGAGGTGTCCAATTATGGTGGAAAATATGGTCGAAGGAGGTCCACATTGAACACTGGATGCAGGCCAAGGAAGGGTGGAGTGTTGAGCTCAAAAACATTGCTACCCACAGCCTTTGTGATAATGTAAGGCCCATAGCAAAGTGGGTGAACATTCCAATGGGGCCCCATGACACACTCCTTCTGCAAATGTAACCAGACTTTGTTGCCAACCTGAAACTGGCGTGGTACCCTGTGTTGATCATGGCGCTGCTTGTACTTAGCATTAGATTTCTGCAAAATCTCATGGACCTGTTGGCAGATGTGTTGAATTTTCTCAATGAATCTAGTGGCTTTGTCGATCACAGACTGATCATGGGAAGAATTTGTCTGTGCGGTGGCAAGAGGAAGTGCAACATCAATGGGTCCCAAGGGTTTGAATCCCAGACCCACCTGAAATGGGCTATAACCGATGGAGCTATGGAGAGCCCTGTTGTGACTGTGTTGAACATAGGGGATACTCTCATCCCATGTACGTGGATGCTTAGTATTGTACATGCGCAGGATGTGCACAATCATCCAATTGACGACCTCTGTTTGGCCATCGGTTTGGGGGTGGAAAGCAGTGGATTTTGTGAGCTTGGTGTCCAACAGTGACCAGAGACTCGACCAAAATGTGCTGAGGAACCTGTTGTCTCGGTTGGAGATGATGGTCTGTGACATCCAAAAGTGGACCCACACTAGTTCAAAGAAGAGATTGGCAGTATTTTCCGTTGTGATATTCTTCTTGCAGGTTGGGAGGATGGCCATCTTCGAAAACCGATCAATGACCACAAATACACAGTCATTTCCTTTCTTGGTGGACGACATGCCAGACATGTGATCCATTGAGATGGATTCCCGAAGCTTCCCGGGAATAGGAAGAAGGGTGTATAAGCCTCGCTTCTTGATGCCTGGCTTGGTAATGGCACAAGCAGTGGAATATCTGATAAATTGGCTAACGTCTTGTCAAAGTTTTGGCCAATAAAAATGTTTCTGAAGAATGACCACAATTTTCTCCATGCCAAAATGTCCTGCCACCCGACTGTAGCGGGGTTCCCAAATAAGCTTTGCACGCTCTCTTGTAGGAACACAAAGATGACACAGGTGGCATAAGAGTCCGTCCTAAATGTGAAAATCGGTGACAATTTCCCCTATACCCAGGAGCTAATAGGTGGTGGCGAAGTCCGGATCTTGCTGATAAAGTTGGGGCCACTTAGATGCTTCACGTCCACAGGAATGGAGCACAGTGGTGAGTGCAACCACAAGAGGCCGACTGAGGCAGTCAACGACATGATTTGAGATACCTATCTTATACTTGATGTTGAGATGGAACTACTGCAGGTAGGTGGACCACTTCTAATGGTGGTCATTTTGCAATTTCCACTATGTTTGTATGAACTGCATAGGCTTGTGATCAGTGTGTATGATCGTCTCTTTTCCCATAATGTAATGTTTCTATTGACGACAAGCTTGTACAATGGAATACATTTCCTTGTCATAGGTGGGGTATTTCTGGACAATATCAAAGAGTGTCTCACTATGGTATGCCACCGTATGCCCATGCTAAGTGAGAACTGCACCCACAACATAGTCAGATGCATCAGTCTCAATCTCAAACGGTTGCGGTAGATCGGGAAAGGAGATTACTAGAGTTGAGTACAAGTGGTTCTTCAGATCATCGAATGCTCATTGCTTCTCCTTCCCCCACATGAACCTTGCCCTATCACCGCCCTTGGTCACCTGGCTAAGGGCCCATGCAATATGGGAGAATCCCAACACGAACTGTCGATAGAAGTTGGCTAGTCCCAAGAAGATCCAAAGCTCGGTCAATGTGGTCGGGGTTGGCCAATCATGAATGACTTGGATCTTAGCTGGATCAACATGTATCCCATGCTCATCAACAATGTATCCCACATATTGGACCCTGTTCATGCCAAAAGAGCATTTTTCCAAGTTGGCATATAGCTTGTGCTGCCGCAGAGTGCTCAACACTTGCTGAATATGCCACATGTGCTCCTCCCATGTTCTGCTGAAGATGAGGATGTCATCCAAATATACCACCACAAAGGAGTTGGTGAAGGGTCTCAATACATCATCCATCAACCTCATGAAAGTGGCTGATGCATTTGTTAAGCCAAAAGGCATGACTAGCCATTCAAAGAGACCTTCTTTAAATTTGAAGGTTGTATTCCATACATCAGTTGATTCGATGGGAACCTAGTTGTAGCCAGACTTTAGGTCAATCTTGCGGAAGAACTTTGCCCCCTTGAGTTGGTCAAGATGGTCATCAATCCTGGGAATGGGGTACCGGTTCCTGACTGTGATTTTGTTTAAGGCTCTGTAATCAATGCATAGTCACCATGTCTCATCCTTCTTCTGCACCAGTACAATTGAGCTTCCGCAAGGGGAGGATCTGGGTTTGATGTGCAAATTTTGAAGCATCTCTTGGATTTGTCGCCCGATTTCGTCATTTTCCATTAGCGAGCGATGATAGACTGGTCCATTAGGTAGAGGTGCGCTGGGGGTCAGATGAATTGGATGCTTGACTTGACAGTGTGTCGGTACACCTGTAGGTGAGGAAAATATGTATGTGTATTCTTCCATGATCCCATCCACTTGCTTCTGCTGCAAGGAGAGTCTCTGTGTAGAGGCCACAGATATTGCGACGACCTTCTACTTATTGTGAGCATTGATCACAAAGAAGAAGAACTTCCCGGTCTATGAGATGACCTTACTACATTACTTAGCAAAGATTAAAGAAATAACAATAGGCAATGCTACCTCTGGTATCCTGTACAATTGTCTACCCAAAGTAATAATAACACTGCAGGGTCTAGACTCATACACAACATGACGCTTCCACAAATATGGTTGTCCTAAAAGAACATCACAAACATCAAGGGGAGAAATATCACACAGTACCTCATCTTTGAAAGGCTTGATGTCGTAGGGAAGAGGACACTGTTGGCCGACACATAGATCTCTTCCTTGGCGAAGCCAGCCGATGGTGTAGGGATGCGTGTGCGGTTTCGTTGGCAGGTCAAGCCGCTTGACAACCTTTGCCGAAATCAGGTTCTTCTGATTCCTGCTATCGACAATGAAATGAAGCAGAGCTCCCTTTACCCACTTCTATGAGTGAAAGAGGTGTTTTCCTTCCTTTGGTTCTTCTGGTTCGCTTGGTCGGACTTTGGTGGTAGCGACATTGGCACTGGGTTCAAATTCGATAATTCGCTTCCCTCCTTTAGGATTTGATTCGGAATCAGAATCGACTTCTGAATCAGAAGCCTTCAATTCGACCATGAGTGACTTCTTGGAGCAACATTCTTCGGTGTTGTGCCAAGGGATTTTATGGTACTCACACCATTTTCTCCTGTCCTTCTTCGTCTTTTCATTGCCCTTCTTGTGTTGTGGCTTGGACTGGTTTTCCTGAGGGATACCATCTCGACTTGGGCCCTTGTTGTGTGGGTTGGGGCCACCTTTTCCTTGCTTCGATTGTGAGGGGTTTCCAGATCCACACTCTCACCTTTTTTGCTTAAATTTCTGCTCGATCTTGACCACGTATCTATAAGCCGTGCCCAATGAGGTGATGTCCAGAAACTCCATTTCACTTTGAATGTATATATGCAAACAATCACAGTATTTGAGCACCAGATGACACTCAAAGTCTTTGATACCCAATTTGGTGTGCAGGGTATGGAAAACATTGGTGAAATCTGGTACTTTCTGGTCCCTTTCTTGACGTAGGGTGGTCCATTTGGTGTACTGGTCCTCATAGCTTCCAACAGGGTAGTACTGTTCTTTAATGGCATCCTAGAAGGAATCCCATGTAGGGGCCACCACAAACATTGCAGATTCCTCTACGACCCTTTGCTCAAAGTAAGTATCCCACCAGACTTTAACATGGGAAACGACCTTGAGGAGTGCAAAAGTGATATTTTCCCTATCAAAAAAATTGTGGACCAAAAATACCCCTCACGCAGATTCAACCATTTATCTACAACATCTGCGTCTATCAGTCCTTCAAATAATGGAATATCAAAATTTACTTGTACCTTGAAGGGGGTTGCAAGGCCGCTTGATGAAGATTCTTCTCCTATGGGAAGTCGTTGAAAGATCTACACGAAGTTGTCCATCATTTCGTTCCTTTGTCTCGAGAGGGCTTCCTCGAGCAACATTTTAATAGGATCTCTTGCTCCATCATCTTTCTTTTCGTCCCCCATGGCTTGTTATTAGGATCAGCGCGATCGATCTTGCAATGGCTCGATTGGTTCGAGTCCCAACTTCTTGTACCCATATCTTGTCGGGGACATGAACGAATAAAAATAAATGAATAGTAGACTGCTCTGATACCACCGATCTAGATTTAGGAGTGAAACAAACCGATTAATAGACTAAGTATAATAAACATAGAGATATGAATAATAACATAGATATCTAGTGAACAATATCTTCTATTGAATAATGAAATAGGCTAAAACTGTAAAACTGCAGAACTGAAACACTTGCTCGAATGGTGGTAGCTATCTCTGAGAAGAGATGTGGATGCTACGCGCATCCTTTTGAGAAGAATGGATTACAATGAGGCTCTAGAGGCCCTTTTGATATTAGTCATAAATGCCAAAACTCCAGACATCCAAAAACCTAACCCTAGAAGGTGAAACGCCAAAATTCACGTGGGCCCCTATGAGTAAGTTGGTGTAAGTTGGTACCTCAACTTCCCAGGGTCGTAAATTTTGCATACAACCTCCGTTTTTGGTGTGTGATAGCCCATTGGAAAGGCCTTTCAGAGAACTACACATTCCACTGTCAAACTTTGACCCAGTTTATAGTTTCCCTGTGGCGAGCAAAAAAAAACAATGTTTAGGGCCCCAAAACGGCCCTGGAAGTACAACAAGATTTGCTAACATGAAAACATACAAAATAAGCCAGTTGGATTAGGTGAGAGGCCACCAATATCCACCTGGAGGATGTGTGGGGCTTCAAACAACCCCAGAAGTGTAGAGCCCACAACTACAAAGAAGTACAAAAGAACATGTTGAACAAAAACAAACAAGAGGAGCCAGTTGGAATAGGTGGGTGGTCACCAATATCCACCTGGATCAACCTCTTACTTCACGAGGAACTACGTTGGTTTCTATGTGACATATGTATTATGAACTAAATAGATAGATGGACATTACAATCCATCATTAAGTTGTGAGATACATCTCTTGATGTAATAACACACATACACACACATTATGATCATGTATCACTTAAAAAGATACATTTACGCCATAATATATATGAATATTTAAAAGGACCCATGAAGCATCAAAGTACATAAAGGACCAACAATCCTATCAAGGACACCCAAAGCCAAAGGCAAATGCCATGAACATACATTAGGCATCCACAAAAGCTCAAGATTGCAACTATTACGATCTCAAGAAAACAATATGCACTATGTAGCATAACAATTAATGTTGTACATGTTGAGATATATATAGTTCGATTTAAAGCACCTTTAGATTGACTGGTAAATATCTCAAACTATACAACATTAATCGATTTACTGTAGGGTGCATATTGATAGCCATAATCTCAAGGGGCTATAACAAATAACAATTCATACAATAATCTCAAAGAAGATTGTATAAATAATCTTAACATTATATAATCCAATTACAAAATAATAAAAAGTTGTCAACAACCTATTAACAAATACGTCAACATTATATGTGATACGTTGGGTGAAAATAATCTATGAGTTCATCTAGGAGCCATCATTCCAATGTCGATGTCGAGGACCTATCCGAACACAATACATCAAAGCATAATGTACATCAAATCACAGTGTCATAGAAAATTAGACCTTTGAATGAACTCTAGGTGTAGCAACTGTAAACGCATGTTAGGTTAAGAGTATTCGTTCAAGCGTCGAACATTTTTTTTGCTTATTTTGCTATGACTTCAAATAATGGTGACAAGGTAAGTATGAACACTGTTGAGATAAATAAATAATGTAAAAGTGCGTATATTATATTAATTAAACAAGTGAATATGATACAAAGTAATCAACACTAAGTTGAATATAGAAATTGAGTTCAAGTAAACAAAAAATAGTTGAATATAGAAATTGAGAAAGTAAACAAGAAATAGTAAGAACATAAGAACTTTATAACTCATTAATAAGTACTTATTCTCATAAAACATTAAAATAAAAATATATAAAATTGATTACATCAAAATCAAAATATCACTTGGTAATTGAAAAAAACCTTTTTATTTTTATCTTTGAGTAAACAAAAATCAACAATGAAATGTGAAAATTACTAAATAACATTTTTTCACAATGTTATATTAAATGATATATTTGTTTAATTTTATAAATAATACCAGTTATATCCTATAGATAACCTTTTTAACTAGTTAAAAAATAAAAATAATAAAATTAAAAAAATTAAAAATTTATTTTAATTTAAAAAAAATGAATTTAATAACTTTTTTTTTTTAAACATTAAACAATTTTATAAAAATTTAAAACATAAAATTAATTTAATGCAAAGTGAGAAAAAAAAACTTTATTTTGCAAATGAAAATATACTCCCTCATAAAGTAAATATTAATAACTTAAAAATAAGTAATTGTAATGAATCTCCATTCAAACTTAATGTTTAATACATATCAAGATCAATATTTTGCACTCCTTCATAAAGCAAATACTAATAACTTAAAAATAAGTAATTGTAATGAATCATAAACAATTAATTCAAACTAAAATGTTTAATAAATATCAAATACTAATAACTTAAAAATAAGTAATTGTAATGAATCATAAACAATTAATTCAAACTAAAATGTTTAATAAATATCAAGATCAAATAAATTTCAACATATTAAATTTTTAATAAAATTATAATAAAATAAATTTTGATATATTAAATATTTTTTAAATTTAATATAATTAATATAATTTTTTTTTTAAAATACTGCATCATAGCATTTAACAAAATATATGCATCATCAATAAAAACGATTTATAGTTAAAATTAACAAAACTATAAACCTAAACAATTATAAACATTTACAAAACTTCAAGATTACACCTACTATAATCTTGAGAGCCAAGTACTTATAACTAGATTGATCATCAATTAAAAATATTACCACAATCAACTACATATATGTGAACATGATAGGTAGAAATTAATTGTGCATGCATCCTTCAAGTGACCTTTGGGCCTAACAACTCCAAGTGCATGTAGATTCATGTGGTAACAAGAAAATATATCAAGGTATTAATCAAAACCATTAAATTAATTAATTATAATTATACTCTTTCTACTTACATTATAATCATAATT
>ML789982.1:0-32667 GCA_009831015.1 Picea engelmannii | reverse complement strand
AGTGTGGGTCCACTTTTGGATGTCACAGACCATCATCTCCAACCGAGACAACAGGTTCCTCAGCACATTTTGGTCGAGTCTCTGGTCACTGTTGGACACCAAGCTCACAAAATCCACTGCTTTCCACCCCCAAACCGATGGCCAAACAGAGGTCGTCAATTGGATGATTGTGCACATCCTGCGCATGTACAATACTAAGCATCCACGTACATGGGATGAGAGTATCCCCTATGTTCAACACAGTCACAACAGGGCTCTCCATAGCTCCATCGGTTATAGCCCATTTCAGGTGGGTCTGGGATTCAAACCCTTGGGACCCATTGATGTTGCACCTCCTCTTGCCACCGCACAGACAAATTCTTCCCATGATCAGTCTGCAATCGACAAAGCCACTAGATTCATTGAGAAAATTCAACACATCTGCCAACAGGTCCATGAGATTTTGCAGAAATCTAATGCTAAGTACAAGCAGCGCCATGATCAACACAGGGTACCACACCAGTTTCAGGTTGGCAACAAAGTCTGGTTACATTTGCAGAAGGAGTGTGTCATGGGGCCCCATTGGAATGTTCACCCACTTTGCTATGGGCCTTACATTATCACAAAGGTTGTGGGTAGCAATGTTTTTGAGCTCAACACTCCACCCTTCCTTGGCCTGCATCCAGTGTTCAATGTGGACCTCCTTCGACCATATTTTCCACCATAATTGGACACCTCAGAGATCACAGAACAACTGACACCAACAGAGCTCAATCCTAACTGGATGGAACAAGCATTCATTGATTAGATAGTGGACACACAGGTCAAGGGCACTCGCCAGCAGAGGATCCAACTTTATCGAGTTGTCAAGGCAGGGAAACTCCTACACCAAGTGGCTCACCCGAGACCAAATCCAGCAGAATTTTCCTCACCTGATGGGGTAACTCAACGTAATGGAGACCATTGCTTCCTAAGGGGGGAGGATTGATCTAGGTGGATATTGGTGGCCACCCACCTATTCCAACTGGATCCTCTTGTCCGTTTTTGTTCAACACGTTGTTATGTACTTCTTTGTAATTGTGGGTTCTACACTTATGGGGTTGTCTGAAGCCCCACACATGCTCCAGGTGGATACTAGTGGCATCTTTCCTAATCCAACTGGCTTATTTTGTGTGTTTTCATGTCAGCACATCTTGTTGTACTTCCAGGGCCGTTTTGGGGCCCTAAACATTGTTATTTGTTGGCTCACCACAGTCAAATTGTAGACAAAGTCAAAGTTTGACTGCGGAATGTGTATTTCTCTGAAAGACCTTTCCAACGAGCTATCACGCACCTAAAACAGAGGTAGTATGAAAAATTTATGACCCTGGGAAGTTGAGGTACCAACTTACACCAACTTACCCATATGGGCCCACATGACTTTTGGTGTTTCACCTTCTAGGGTTAGGTTTTTGGATGTCTAGGATTTTGGCATTCATGAGTAATATCAAAAGGGCCTCTGGAACCTCATTGTAATCCATTATGCTCAGACAGATGCACGTAGCAGCCACATCTCTTCTCAGAGATAGCTACCACCATTCGAACAAGTGTTTCAGTTCTGCAGTTTTACAGTTTCAACCTATTTCATTATTCAATAGAAGATATTGTTCACTGGATATTTGTGTTATTATTCATATCTCTATGTTTATTGTACTTAGTCTGTTAATCAGTTCGTTCCGCTCCTAAATCTGGATCAGAGGTAAATTTGTGTTTTGTTTGTTAACTACAACATAATGTCTCTTGGGTTGTTAGCTCATAAATATAGTACTATGCTATCTGGCAACAATAGATGATTGCTTGAGTATCTCCCCATGAACTATTGTTATTTACACGAGGTAGGGTTTTGGGACTTGGAGATGATTTATATCCAACATTAGTGGTTTTGATACCACTCAATGGGGACCATGATCTGAGTTCTAATTTTTCCTTATAAAAAAATAAACAACCTATATCCATCTTAACCTTGTTGAATCTATCAAGCACCAAGAGGGATCATATCTATAGAGGTAAAAATATTTTCTCAAGTTTTTGCACTGTAAAAAAAAGTTGCATCTCATAAGGAATTTAACTCTCTCAGTCATTGATAAATTCAAGATTAAAAAGAATTTATGTTGATACTAGTGGTTGAATGTATGACACTATTACTTCTTTATTAATTCACTTGTAAATTAGTTATATGCATTAATTACAAGTATTTAGTTTAATAAGTTATAAATTTATCGTTCCAATTTAATAGAGTATAATCAAAGAACCTTATAATGTTATGAATTCAATGTTATATTGTTTTCTTAAGATGTAGTAATAGTGATAATTTAGAAGATATTGTAATTCAATATTTATAGTGAGATTTTTTTTTTATAAAAATCATTATTACGTATTAATTTCGTTAAATTTGATTAAATTATAAAAACTTTATTTTCATTAATATTAAACTTCAATTATTAACCTAAAGACATTACATCTTAACTACTACCATGTATAATACATAAGTGAGGTTGATCAATTAACAAGTAACACTACTTTATCTTATAGAATTGAAAATGTAAATATCCTTTCGTATAAAAAAAACACAATTACATGAAACAATCACAAAGACCCTAACTTTTCTATACATGATAATTCATAACCATATATCAAAGGTATCATAATCATATATCAAAACACAAAGATAAATATCATGTAAAACACTGATAAGTTAAAATGAATTTTGGGAAATTAATGATCATAATTCATAACCATATATCAAAGGTATCATAACCATATATCAAAAGACAAGGATAAATATCATGTAAAACACTGCTAAGTTAAAATAAATTTTGAGAAATTAATGATCAATTATATCACTAATAATCATATAACGATATCTAACATCTAATGCATATCATAAAGTTGACATTCCACATAACTCACAACAATATAAATTACTTAAGACTATATATTTACGTAACAATTACCATTATATACCAATCATCACTCATTATATACCTAAAATTATTCATATAACTAGCATTGACCCTCTACAAATCACCTCCACCAAATATTGAGAAAAAAGGACTAACCATGAATATTATTGGTTTGCCTTTTGCATGAGGTTGCCTCTACCTACTCTTTCTACTCTCCCACGTGACCTTTATTTCTTTAATGCCATTAAACCTAAGATATCGTGGTAGCTCACACCCTACCAGTCATGGTCAACCTAAGACCACGAGAGACTAACCAAAGTCAAATCTATCATCCTCAAATTATGTTTGTCTTTTGTTTTGTTATTGGTTAAGGGCAAGTATACTAATTAGGGCAAGGTCATATGTTGAAATTTATCATATTATTTTAAATACATAAATATATATTATAATTTATTTTAAATATATATTTTTATTTTTAAAGAAGAAGTTTAAATATTATATAATTTAATTTTTTTCTATAATTATTATTGAATCACTTACATAGTTTTTGATGAAATTGTAATTTTTTATTCAATATATAAATGGATTCGTGTCCTCACAAACCCTTATTACATTTAGATAAATTTTTAACTAAATTTTAAGTAAAAATAGTTAAAAAAATAAAAAATAAAAATCCAAACCTTAACATGTTTAAATTACACTACTTTTAAAAACTAAATATAATGTATAAAAACATATTTTCCTTTTATCGTGTTTTTATAAATTTATTTATGATTGCTTTCATAGACAAATTTACAATCGTTATTTTGAAGTCACATCTTATTTTCTTCTTTTGAATTTTCTTCACACAAAGATTGGATTGCAAATGCTTTGATGCAATTATTGATTTCTCTGAATGCAACGTTTGTGTTACTTTATTTTCATCCTTCAAATTGCATCAACATTTTGCACCTAGAGGTCAAGCCCTACAAACTCCATCTGTTTATGTTTAGTTATGACATTGAATGAAGAAGATTTTAACGCAAATCATGGATGTAACAAGATTATTTAGAATATGGTTGGAACTGGAATGTTCTGAGTGATTGACCCTTTGGTTGTTCATGTGCTTTGGTTTGGTTAATGAGTTAGTTTTCCAAAGGAATCCATTCACATATGCTAAATGAATTGATCATATGAAAGGTGAAAATTCAGAAATCGTGAGCTGAAAATAAAAAAGGGGATGCTCTAATACCTAGGCATGGCAAATCTTAAATAAATCCTAATAGAAGGGAATTAACCCCATCAAACCTATAAAGAGTCATTGCTTCCCTCGTCCATGAATTGATAAATCAACATATCTAAACGAAAAGGGTTGAGAAAGGGAGTAAAGCTAATAACAAGGTAATGTAGATAAACTCCACTGGGCTATGGGCACCCGATCAATAGTGGAGTGAGGTATGTGATGCATGGTGATTCCAATGGGGCTATGGATGCTTGAGGGAAGTAGATCAACACTTCAGGGATACTCTATTCCATGCCTAGGGGAAAAAAATTCACCTCGGATTTAAATAAGCAGAGAGAATATGATTCTAACCTAGATCATTAACTCATGCTATAATGGAAATAGACGCATTATATTCATCTTTTGGTATAGCTATTGAGTTGACTAACCAATCTATAGGGGCAATCGTTGATTCCCTTACAAGAACAAGTTTTTCATGGACCTACTCATATAGATATTTGGATTTCAATGAAGAGCAGATAAAATTATCCTTACTTCTTGATTCATAGCTCAATAGTTTCTAACAAAGATTCATGGCCTCGTTGAATGTGTCATCATTTTTTTTAGGCCTCGACTAGCTCCAAGTCCTCTGATTTGAGGACCCCCTTTACTTTTTTATTTCATAAACTTCGTCGTTAAGTTTTTACCTCTCTTATGACATACCTTCTTTTTAATACTTTGATGATGCTTACTTGTTTAGAGGATTATGAGTTTATGAATATCTTATGAATTGTGTGTGTGTTGAGGTGAAGATACTAATGGATTGGATTTTCCCTTGCGCTCTTGAATGTGGACTTAGTACTTTGTGACGTGCCTTCTTTTTAACATGTTAATGATGATTAGTTGTTTAGAGGATTATGGGTTTATGAATGCCTTATGAATTGTGTGTATGCTTGGGTGAAGATACTAATGGATTGGCTCATGATTGCCTCCCTTGCATTCTTGAATGCAATCTTTTAGGTACTTTGTGTCATGTTATTGTGACTTGTTTGGGCTCATTTCAAATGCTTATGAATTGTGTGTATCCTTGGGTGAAGATATTAATGGACTGGCTCGTGATTGCCTCCCTTGCTCTCTTGAATGCAGTCTTTTAAGTACTTTGTGGCATGCTATTGTGACTTGTTTGGGCTCATTTCAATGGTGTCTTTCTTGTCTTTTGGATGATGATTATGATTAAGGATTTCCGTATGAATTGGTTTCCATCTCACTTTAATTATATGTTATTGTTTCTTGCATGAAATGACATTTGATTACCTTTGCATGCTTGCTTTCATTATTGACTATGATTTTATGGATTATGTTTGGGAAGTATTTAAAATGCTTTTAACGTGTTTTCAATACCATGCAAGTGTGTGGGCTACAAGCTTCGATCATGAAATTGGTAACATGTAAACAAACTTGTAATTTTCCGATCAATGGCCATTTAATAAAGGTGCAAGCGCCTAGATGTTGGATTAGCATATGGAGAAGTAAGAAAGATTGTGCTCTCACAATATAAAGGAAATGTTGCTATGGCATAAAAGGTGATATAAGTGACACATGGGAGCATGTGGCTTGGGTTTTGTGGATTATCTAATGAAGTTACATCACACACAAGCGGCCCACAAATTTGCATCAAGTGATTGATTGAGTTCAATTTTGGAAGCCCAATGGTAAGTATGACGAGAGTGGTATGTGGAGAGGTGATATAGAAGGAAGATTTTGAAAATTTTCAAGGCACCAAAGGCTGCCAACAGAGGTCTGTATTTGACCTATTGTTAGGCACTAATTTCAAGGTTTACCAAATTGGTTTACTCATTGTTTTGGGACAGCCACTAAGTCTGATATTTCTTCCCTGAAAAACTACCTTTAGTCATGTGATTTGATGCCCATTTGAGGTTCTTTTGCATGGGTTAAATGTATGGTTTAGGATTCCATAAATATTAGCACATGCATATAACTCAAAACATCAAATACCCTCTTAGGATATTTAAAAACCTATAGCTGGAAGTAATAAGCAAACCATTTCAAATATACACAAGAGTTTTTGGTCAACATGACCCTGGAAAAACCCCCATGGGGAAAACCAGTGAGAGAGATAGATGTATATATGGATATCTCAAGAAAAAGTTACAATGAGAAACTGAACCAAAATAACTTGATACAAAGTAAGAGCTCCTCTTAAGCAAGACAATGGAGTTCCCTTGATTCATGCACCCTTTGCCTTGGTGCACCCTTTGCCTTGACCCTTGCACCCTTCTCTGGCCTTTAACCCTTGCTTGTGTTGCTTGCCTTGGAGTGCTTGCTAGCTTCTTCACTTTCCTTGTGCACCCAAGATCTAGTAGCGCCCTTCTCTCCTTTTTCAATGCGCACTTATATTCAAGTGTGCCCTTCTACTCACAAGGAAAGAACCCTCTCTATCTAGTGCACCCCTCCTCTCACAAATGTGCCATGGCAAGCTTCCTTCTCCTCCTCAAATGTGCCTATCATCATGGATGTACCCCTCTCTTAAGCAAGTGCGCCTCCTCACCTTGGATGCGCCCTCCTCAAGCTTTCATCTCCCAAAGACCTATTGCGACCTTCTCCTCTCAAGAAATGCAACTAAGTCTCTCAAACCCTCTTCCTATTTTTCTCTCCTCCACTCAACTCTCTCAAGTGAACAATGAGCCTCATCCTTTCCCTTTTGCCTCCTTTAGCCTCTCTTTGGCCAAACCTAAAAGACCAATAGTCTAGATTCAATCTAGCCAAGTCTAATCAATGGGTGAGATCTAATCTAAAAAATCTCACTTAGAAACCCACTTTACTCAAGTTTCCATAATTGTCTTTATGTCTCTTAATTCACCCACATTGTGAATTAATTGTCACTTTATGACTTAAGTGACAAATTTCACTTTATGACTTAAGTGACTAAGTCAAAGTGAAATTAAAACATAAAGTAAAGGTATAAGGGTAATAGTCTCCCCCTTTGTGTTTAGAGACTCACAAACACGAGGGGACCACTTTCCAAGGTACCCAAATCTCAACAGATTTGATCTCTAGCATATAAAAATGATTTGGAGCCTTATCTAAGCATCATCACATCATCCCTTATCATTGAAGAGCTCTCGACCAAGTTTCAATTCTAGACAATGGTGCCTAAGGGCATGGTCTTTCATCATTAAATATTAGTTTCTTAGATGATGATTAAAAATACATTAGTAATATGGATTAAAGAGCATATATCATAGAGGATGGCCACATAGAGAATTATCGATTTTAGTAAAGCAATGTTCCATGTATTGACCTCAAAGGGACAACTGAAACTTGTTTTGCTTGGGGACTAGGTATCGCTTCAAACAATAAGGCAGAGGAATATGCATTTTGGCAAGGTCTCAACATTGCCATAGACATGGGTGTACATTCAATCAAGGCAATCGAAGACTTTATAATGATTAGCAATCATATGGTTAAAAAGTCTTTGACCGATGATCCAAAAATGGATAGAACCTATACAACACTTGATCTGAAAATATCCCTAAGTTCAAAACCACTTTCTTATTCCAAAATCTTTTATTAACAATGCTTATAGCATGGAAGTGATTTATTTTACTCAAACAAACACTTTCACTGATGATCATAACTTGCATAATCCATCTTACATAAGCAAATGCATAATCACTTTATTAATGCTAAAATGCTTCAATTACAATAAAAGGAATTTACAATACAAGACCTAAAGATGCCTTTCAAATATGCTGCTATGACGCAAAAAAGGACATCACCCTTGCATTCCTCTCAAAAGACTAAGAAAAGTGAGTATAAAGTCGGTTATATTCTACTTACAGTGCCCCAAAATCCCCTTGGCACGCAAAATAATACAATGAAATTTTTTTCTTTGCTCGAATGCAGAATCAGAGTGCATCGTTGAATTCCTGGTGAAAAATCGTGCAAAATTGATATAAAATACTTGAAATTTCGTTAAGGTACCATTTGGCACACTTTACGGTGTAGCCTCATATCCCTTGTACCCTTAGCATGCATTACGAGACCAAAAGCTCTGCATAAAATTGTGTGTCTGAAGCCTTGGAATGTGTGTATCGACCTTGGGGTGTGCGCCATTAAATACGGTGGCCTCCAAAACTGTACCCCAAAATAGTTGGCAACAATATGCTAAAATTAGCGGGAATCTATGCTATATCTGGAGCAGTTGGTGTAGTCGTTAAAACTGTCCGCTAGAATAGCAGATATCCCGGTTCAATTCTCATGCATGGCATATATATGGTTATTTTGTTAAAGTTTTGGTTATATAAATTTTATATATAGTATATAGTTGTTAACTATATACTATATGTAGTATTTACATATGTGAATACCAAATCTCCGCGTCATTGGATCCTTTGGATGCTAAGGTGTTGGTCGTGTGGTAAGATGTATGGGTTGGGAGCTAGCCCTCGGCCCTTTTTCTCCCCCATATAAAAAAATATATTAATTTAAATAAACAAATTGCCACTCATATGTTAAGTTATAATGTGTGGCATGTTGGTTGTGTGAGCTTTGGAGGTCATGGGGTCGATTCCCCCGGACTCCATAATAATTTTATAACACATTGACCATATAGGCCAATGGGAAGCTTCCACATGGAAAATTCTCATTGTTTATAACACAAACCATATATGCCAATGGGAAGCTGCCACGTGGCATCTTCTCATTGGCTACTTAATGCCACGTGTCAACATTTGATGGAACCAATTGTCTGTCACTTGTCAACCTGCCATTCGTCCACCTGGAAGTACGAATGCCAACAAAGTTGTAGCCACATCACCTATACGATGCCACATGTCACCCTCGAGCTGCCACTTATCAACCTGTGAGCCTACCATGTGTCTCTCTGAACCTGCCACGTGTCTCTTCAGGGTTGACTTTTGCCCTGGTTGACCTGAACCTTGACCAGACATAACTTTTGCATAAAAACTCTGTTTGACTTGTCGTTTGCACCATTGGAAATATGACAACGAGCTCTTCGCAATGATGTCCTTTTCTTGAACTTTTGAATGGTTGAATTTTGAGCTTTTCTGACCCTTTATGGATCCCTATGAGCATTATGGATCCTCCTAGACCTTTGTGAGCATTCCTAGATCCTCCTGGATCAACCAGAGATAATCTTCTCACCTCAATCCTTGACAGGAGCAGACAATTGGAAGGTTTCTTCTCTAATATACAATATTACCATGTCCTTCAAGAACATAACAATGAAGCAGATAGGTGGGAAAAGGCATGATCAAGCCAAATGGAGGGGGCAATTATGGTTAATGGTGTCTTAACCCATCGAACAATACCTTAATTAATGACTTACACATCGACATGTATAGCGCAAGTTTATTATCATGGGGCAAGTACATTTTGAACCGTCATCCTTCACATGGCATGTAAGTTTATTTAGTCCTTCAAACAATTGAAATTCAATGCAATGAGATTGATTCCACATGCTTGCATTATCTTAGCTCTATGTTCACTTGCTTTTGTTATGTCATTCCTTACCTTTTGGGCTTATTGTAGGATAATGGCGTTAAATTTGGACAGAGGTCAAGGGATTATGAAACTTGTTTTCCAAACTATAATTTTCTATGTTCTATGTTTTCTCTTTGGCTTATTTCAGGGTGATAAGAACCTCCAAGGGGAATTGCCTCCATGGAAAAGCATTAGTCTATTATAGGTCATTGTTGCACGTGGAATCTTTAGGCAAGATCAATTTGTGGATTATGGGTCTAGCCATTCACTAAATTGGATTGTGGAATGGAATTTGTTGATCAATATTCAGACACAGATGAGTTTGTGGGGCTCTCTAGGGGCAAGGAATTTGGTGGTTTATGTGGGAAGGGCACATAATTTCTTCACAGGTCATCAAATGGATTCAAGGGATTTGTAAGAAATTTTCAAGCTATTGTGAAGCCACAAAGAGGATATCCATTGCAATAGGGCCTCTCTCTTCAATCTCAGTGCCAAAATTCATGAAATTGAGCATCAACTTGTAGCACAAGTAGCATAAATCAAAGGATCTCTAGCGGCATTAAAGCAACAATTGGTAGTGGTAGAAGTTGAATGAAATCTTGTCTATAATTTAACTCTTAATCTTCAAAAGGTGATTAGGCAATGGCCTCAAATCCAAGAACCTCGGCGAATTCATGTAGAGCATGAATAAAAGAGGAATAGTCTATGCATCAATTTGATGAAGAAATGGAACCTATGAGTCAGGAAGGTGAACCAACTAGTACAAGTTTGGAGGATACCACTAGTCGTTATGCTTGTTGTATCGCTATTTTGACATCTTTTGCATTAGTAGTTGGCCTCCTTTTGACTATTTTACCCTATCCATGTACTCGGCTATTTTGCCTATTACCGTATTTACTTATGTTTATGAAGCTAATGTGCCCAAACAAACTTGAAGAGGTAAAATGTTGTTAATCTTTAGAATTTTATTTGTTCTAGTAAATTAGAAAGGGTTTAGACTAATATTACTGATGAGAGATGTTCTTAGTTCACTTCTGATACCCGCAATCATTGATTAGCATACTTTCCCCCCTCCAATTGAAATTCGGCCACCCGGGTTTTGAAGCCAGGTGTCTCAAGATGGTTTTTTGTTGATCAGTTCATACCTAGGTCAAAGGTATCCATCTCCAGCTTGTGGTCAATGTTTCTCAGTCAAACTCATGCCAATACAGAAAATGTAGTTTTGCGGTGTCATTTGCAACCAGATGAAGGAAAATCTTGAAAGTTTGGGACATGGGTTTTGTGTAGAACATTCTCATTCAACGGACTCGAGAGTGGTTTCCTCAGAAAGTGAAAGATATATGAGATATGAGCGGTTTTCTAAAATGAATTTTCCCATGTTTGTTGTTGTGACCATTTTCTCCAACGTCCCAGCTAAACGGATGTGCCCAACCAAGGATGAGAACTATTCTTAGATATTTTATGTTACAAGTCCTCGGGTTGATGATTTAATGTTTGAAATTTATACATATAAATATCCCCACAATGCTCAAGGTTGATTTCAATGTTTTCTAGGACTTTAAAAATTCTAGGCATTTACCATAGAATATATAGCATAAATAAGCATTGGGTTATTTTGCATAAGGATAATACCATTCTCTATTTTTGGCTTGTAGCAAGATTTTGTATAGACTGTGTATATGCTTCTATGTTTTTACTGGAACTTTACTATGATGTAAACTATATTGTAGCATTTGGTACAAGCTTTTTCTAATACAATTTACCCTGCTAAAACAATTATGGGAATACTAGAAGTTAGATGGATGTTTTAGGGTTTATAATTGCAACACAATAAATTGAAATTGATTGTGATCCTTGCAAGTGAAAAAATGCAAATTAAAAATTTTCCTGACAAATAGGCCATTTTGACTTCCCAGTTTATGAAAGGCGTCGATTTGAGGGTGGAATGGAGCATATGATCATTGGTTGAAAATCTTATTATCCCCTCTATGCTCTCAAGTGAATGAGTTATGAGTTTATGAAGCCAAAAAACTAGGGGGTTTCATTGGTGCTTATTTTAATTATTTTATAATCTTTCATCGAGCAATATTTTGGTTTGTTTTTTACATTTCACTCAAGCTTGAAGTTGTGCGATGAATTTAGAGATTCAATTACAATGATTCTTGTCTTGGCTTGGTGCATAAAATTCTACGAAGGTAATGGAGTTGTGGTGACTTGCCACGGTTGTCAACAAGCTGGATGAGCCAAAAACTCTCCAGACTCAGTAATATGCACATAGAAGATGTAGTTTGTATTCCACGTGTTGAGGTAAGGTGGTTTGAAGTCCCACTAGTGTTTTTTCAAATTTTCAACAATGTTTAATAAGCCAAATAAGATATCATTGACTTTGGGATCTTGTTAAATGTCCAACCCAACGATTTTCTAAAGGAAGGATAAATTGTTGGGTTGAGAGGCCATCGAGCCTCTGAAGCTATTGAGTTTTATCTTGGGTGCCTCTAAACCCAATGATTTTTCTTATGGGTGTTGAACTAGGTGAAATTTCCATTCTTGACATTGGGAAAGAGACAAAACTTGTTATTTTCAAACCGTAAGAGTCAAGAATGTCTAAATTGTTGGGTTAAGAGGATAACAAGCCTATAAAGCCAATGATTTACCTACTTTCCCCTCCAACCTAGTTGACGCAAATCATCAAATTCAACATGAAAACTACCACTTCAACCCAACAATTTGCCTCTCTAGGTCCCCAACTCGATGATTAAGAACTTCTAAGTCTAGATGTTGTTTTTCTTTTGTAACACTTAGTTACTGTTAGAATGTGTTTTAATGTTGTCTAGTGTATTGATGTAGACTTGTACCTAGTTTCATAATGATGATCATTATAACATCGTTTTTGGGGCACGTATACATGTAACCAAGCCTCACTAGACTTTTATAACATTACACATGTGCACATGGAGAGATTTTTGGGAGTTATTTGGTGGTCACCTATCTCTCAAGTAATGGTGACTTACACTCGGGGGTCATTCTTATCCACCACTTCTCCCTTATCTCTTAATAACATTATTTCTTACCTCTGTGGTTTGGTGTTTCTCCGCCCTTGATTGTGTCATATGATCAATGATCTAGGTTTCTCCTAGTTACTATAATTTTAGGCAATTGGTCTTGAATCAAGTGAGGTGGAGATTGACTATGGTATTGATCATTAGCTTGGACCTTATGGGTCCTTAGGCTTGATCATCCATATGCTCAAGATTTCTATGAATCTCATTTGACCTCTATACATGTGTGTGCTCTAGTGATTATATTTAGGAGAGTTATTTAAAGAATATAAGGCCTTGCTTTCATGGATGTTTCCCCACCTTGGGGTTTTACCATGTAAATTCTCTTGTCTCCTCTCTCTTATTTGCTTAGATGTAACCTTATTTTTGTTATTCTTTCCATAAGAGTTTAGATAGGCTAGATCTTGGTTATATGTTTCTACATATTTTTCCTAGTCTTTCATGGTATCAGAGCCATACATCCAACTCCTTGGATGAACTTATTTGTTTGTTGAAATATTGGATAGGAGATCTATTATTTCCTTCCATGAGAATTCAACAATAGTGATGGAAGTTTCCTTTCTGGCATGAATTTACTAGTGGATCTAATATATTTTTTAGATCTACCAGTCTAAATTTTCAGAGCTAATTTTTTAAGCCCAATTTTTTTTTATAGATTTTCAAATCTAGATTTGAATCACATGCTTAGTTTTTGAAAATTCTAAGTTGTTTTTCCAGATCTGACATTACCATTGCATTTAGAGCATGCTAATTATTCAATATTAGTGTTCATTTCACTAAATTTGGTCTCTATTTGGGCTAGATCTAAGATCGAAGATTCATGGATGAACTTGGTATCTATACAAATTGGTACATTTTTGGACTGATCTAACCATACATATGTGGTTGTAGCGGTCTAACTATCTAAAATAAACTATTTATTTACCACGATATGTCTTCATTTGCCTCAGAAATTGAGGATTTCTTCTAGCATACATGGGTAGTCCATTCAATGTAATATATTTTTAAATTAGTTCTTCAACAATATACCAAATGAATTTCATATCAAGTAACATGCATTTGATCATATTTTTATAGTAATATGTTATGTGTTTGGTGTTTATGAGGTATTCGGTTCAAAATCCATCACCTCTCAACCTTAAACATGATTTTGTTGAATAGATTTATGTTATAGCCCTAAAATGCCCTACTCATGCATACATGGCCTTGTCCCTCTTACTTGCATATTTTGCCAAAGCACTGTTGAGAAGCTCTTCTTAAAAAACCATTTTTTAGAATATGTACGCGCCTTGATCATTACATCATGTGTACATATGCTTGTTGCACCAATGTAGCTAGCATACATACGCTTGATGCACCATTACAACCCGCTATTGGAAGTTTCCCAACTAATCCACATGCTATAGCACGTCACCCAACCAAATAACCATCCTTTTTTCATATAAAAGGAGGTGTTGGGGTCTAATTTCACATCCAAGCATAAGAACAGTGAAACTCTGCCCAATTTCACTTCCCCTCCTTGCCCAAGATATTTCTGCCTTTTGTGAGATATTGCCTCAGCATTCCCTCATCGACCCCTTCTTCCTCCATTCAAACCATTCCCTTCCATTGAGGTGATCAGAAGGTTGAGAGAAGAAGGTCATTCAAGGTGCACTTGGAGCATGGTAAAGAGGAGCCCGGACTAGGTTCACGGAACGGTGGCCAACACATATTGTAAGGTATAATCTTTGTATGATGAATAAAAGAATCACATTTTCCTATTCCAAATGATGATGTCTTGAGTATTTTCATTGATTTATACTTAGCATTTAATATCTAACCCTAACTTATGAATAGAATAGCATGTTTGTAGTTCTTGTTTGCCTATCTTTGAATGCAGGTTAGCCTTGGGAGGAGACGTACAGTCAGTGGAACTACCAAGCTTGAGGAGATCATCACCAGACATGGGATCAAAGGTATAGTTACCTGATCTCTTCTCTTATTTGCTTTCTTTACATTAGTTTTGGTATGTTTGGGGTAGTATAGAGAATTGATTGACTTTTAGACGGTTATTCGCTATGTCTACATCTTGAACCCTGGTGTAGTTAAATGGGGGGATTTCCCACTAGAACTTTATCCTTTGGAGGAATTGCCACATCACTACCATGTGGAATCATCTATCCAACTAGCATGTGCCACTTCAGTAGGAATATCCAAACAAAACTTGCCAATTCAATTGCCACATGTTAATTTTACACTACCATGTGTCATTTCATATTGCTACATTTCATTTTCAACACATTCCATGTCAAAATTATGTACATGCCACGTTAGTATTTTATACATGCCACGTTAATATTTTATACATGCCATGTCAACATTCTATACATGCCATGTTAGCATTTTATACATGCCATGTTAGATTTTATACCTATCCATGTCAACACATGGTCAATTCCATTTAGACCAATCATAATCTAGCACGTGGCATGTTTGGCTTAGCTTACAGGGATTAGCAGCAAGATTTTAAAGTTGATTTTTAAATTGCCATAATTTTGTCATTCGACATCAGTTTTCGGTGCAGTGTTTTGCAGAGTGTGTATTTTTTAGTTATGTATAGAGTGAAATGTTTGGAGTCAATGAATTATTCAATTTGATGTTGACAATTTTCATTTGTTTTCAAAAACCCAAGGCTAGACCTCATTTTTTGAACTTGCAATGGTCATAACTTGTTGATACAAACATTGTCTTTGGTGTTTTTTTTATAAAGTGCATAAAATTTCTTACTCTATGCAATGGTGATATTAATTTATGTTTATTTGGCCATATGATTATTGAGTTTGAAAATTGCCATGTTTCTCCTTTGTTTAATTGTAACAACAATCTACTTGAGACTGCTTCTTAATGGCAGAAATTTGGTGCTTTGTTTTGAACAATGTAATTGTGATGGGGATACCATAGAGACTCAATGGCAGTTATCAAGGCAATGCTAAAAAAACCTCCCCTTTGGGAAGTAAACTAGCACTCATTGTTGCTCGATTAAAAAAGAAAGCTAGGTCCTTCTCTAAAATATCCTTCTACCACATTATTACGAGGAAAATCTCTCTATGGCATGGGGTAAACCACAACAGACAAAATGATTGCATAAATCCCCAAGTATGCTATATAAATGAAAATGCTAACAAGACAAGATCAAGAGCCTAACTCGTCTGAATGTTCGATGAAGACCACCATTGAGCATGCAACTCAAAGCTTTATACTTGCAACTTGTCCTCAACAACCAAGATACACAAGCATATAGTGATAATATATAATGTTAGCATATAAAATAGCATAATCCATTAACATACATGAAAAATGCGCCCATGGAATAATAATTCAAATATTTGCAAGATATCAATTAGACGAGAAAAGAGTATTTCTATTAAAAATCATCAACATAAGTGTATAAGTGACAAACTTCTATGTTGGCGCATCTTGGAATCAAGAAACTAAATCCCTTCCAGCTAGGCCTCCACCAAAGGCAAGCTCATATAAAGGAGACAATGAGGTTCTCCATCAAAGAAGGAAGAGCTTGGGCATTGAACAATGAGTTCAGACTATAAAGGATAAAGGGATGCAAACTTAATGTGAAGTGAAAATTTCTCCAGAGTATCTTTGCTCTCAAAAGTTGAATTCTCTCCTCTCCATGGCTTGGATATGGCTCAATTTATAGCCTTCAAGTGGAACTGAAGCGCCAAGTTGGAACGTTTCCCGTATATGGAAGGTCAAGGATCGTGGATATCACGACGTGACATTGAAACCCGACACAATGTTTAATTTTGAGCGCCAAACTCGATGTACGCGGGCTATAGTGGTGCAACCTACGTATACACATGTTATCTAACTGATAGGGCGCGTATATCTGTCCAAAAATATGATTGTTTTTCTCTGGGAAGTACAAAAGGGGACTTCAATTCTGCATAGGGAAATGGAAAGGCCATCCAAGCAAGTTGCATGGGGTGAGGAAAAATTTTCTATAACAGATGCCCCCTAGTATGTGAGTTCAGAGGAGTATCCGTGATGGCAGAAATGCATTATAATTCCTAGAAGTGGAGTAATGGAGACTTAGCTGGAAGTGATAGTTGCTCATGAGAATATTACAATCCATAATGACTTTGTACACATGGCTGCTAATTTGAATTACATTGCAGATCCATGTGGCAATATACCAAATAGYTGTTCATGGCCATGAATATGCAATACAAAGTAGACACATGCTATAGGTTGTCATAGTCAYGAACAAGGCCCAGTGGAAAACTAGTCTCAAAATCAATCTGAAGATATCTTTATACAATGGAGTACAATMTGATCTCCCATTATCATTGAAGTCGTATGGGTATATTTCATTTTTTTGTATTTTTTTCAAAAAGAATAAAAAAAGCAAATATTTTTGTATGGTATCAAGTATTAAGAATGGCTTGGTCACGCAGATGTGGGTCTGTGAYGACCAGATGGATTCCCACAACATCGGCGAAGGAACCGKGGAAATGAGCATGCAGGAGGAGATGCAGAGAGAGTGCYACAAAATGTGCARGGGAACCTGTCTCGATTGACACACAGGATTCCTATGGTTCAGGTGGAGGATCTGCCAGAGGCTATGCAGCAGCAAGTAGTGGGTGTGACCCGTGTGTGGGTGTGACTCTTTCAGCGTCTCGTAAACGTTGTATTGTGCTATCATGATACGTATCTGGCGCCATAGGCATAGATTCCATGTCCATATGTCTATCGGCCATGTGTGTATTTTGAGGGTGTGAGCCCCATTTTGTACTATGACACCATATTTTTTGAAGAAATATAAAAAACATTGGTCCTTGACTTTACTTATATATGTTACAATGTGTACATTGATGAATGTGTTTTCTTTACTTTAGTTATGTAAAAAATGACAGTCAAAAACATAATTAGCATATACATCGGATACATAATTAGAACTTCTAGGTATGTGATTATAAATAATGAAATCAAAGTATCGTTCCAAAAGTCGTACCCGTAGGAATCGTCGAAGTAGAGTAGGGTTTCGCACACGATAACTTTTGTTTAACTGGCATACGACTAACTGGGAGTCCAAGTGAACCTCTAAAGACCAAACACCATGTGAAATAGCGTTGCGTAATAGTTCTATAATGGTGCTATACTCAGCCACATTATTCGTTGATGGCTCCAGACAAATGCCACCTGAAGACACCAATTGGCTTTCAGATGAGTAAATAATCCACGCGGCAGATGCCATGTTTCGTGTATGACGACTAGCACCATCTGTGAATCCTAAGTAAACTGAAGACTCCGTTGACATCTGCCAACCAAGGGAAAACCTAATAAGCAAGTCGATGACATAAAGGAAAAGATATGTATACACTAAGATACACTAGTATACAAAGAGTCATGCCCAAGCTTGAGGACTCAAATGTAATATCTTTTAAGGTAGATCCCATTTACGGGTTCATCCAGCATATTCCCTTCATAATCCTCCAATTCATAGGCTCCTTTTTCTAAAACACATCACACGATATATGGATTGTGCCACGTGGGGTTGAACTTGCTTTCCCCCAACGGTTCTTTGGCTTGGTCATATAGGATAACCAAGTCACCCTCAGCGTACTGTCGAGGATAGACATACCTATCATACTGAACCTTAACACATCGTTTATTCACTTCGATAGTCGTTTTTATTGGGTAAATCAGTAGCTGCAGACATGAACTAATCCCCATAGATCCACCTGGATCTAGAACAAAATGAGACGAAACGAGATGCTTTCCCTAAGTTGTGATCATTGAGTTTTACTACCAAAGAAAGAATAGATAACATACCTTACAAATCGCTTCCTTGTATCTTTGTTGTCCCTGCTTCACTCCAGTGCTCTTATGGAATCATATCTGCGACAACACAAACCAACCAACGTGAAAGCAACAATAGTAGAATTCAATGACAACCTAAACATGTGATCAAGGAGTCATGTAATAAAACACTAATCATTTTATGTGAAAGAGGCGCGTCACCATATTATATTAATGAAAAGTAGAAGATACAATCGAATTGCCTTGATGTTGCAAGTTCCCTCTTAGTGGTTCTTCGTTCCAACACACACATACACTTGCTCTGAAATTCGCATGAAGATAATCCACAAAATCTTAATGGGAAAATGGTGGCCTCAAGCATCACTAGAAACAAGATTCTTCACATAGTCTTCCGCCTATTCTTTCATCAATTTTCTGCTTAATCTTGCTTAACCTATTCCATGAGAAGCCCATGATTATATAGGAGAAGGTGAAGTGGTTAAAGGGATGAGGATGATCCCACAAAATCAGAGAAACCAGTAGGATCACAACCATACGGACGCCACTTCACATTCTAGAAGATTCCCCTTCTAGAAACTTCGTGAAACCTCTTTCCTCTTTTAGCTTTGGAACGTTGTCGCACCCTGCCTATATAGTAGCCTACGGAAATCCCACGGGCCATCTATAGAGAAGCCTACAAAAATGGTAGATTTACGCACTGTGTAATATGTGCAGCCTGCGGACCCTTTCTAAAAGGCAGCCTTGTAGAGGAGGAAAGAAGTAGCTTTTCTCAAGTAAAAAGTCATGTTAGGAGCTTGAACACATGTTTGTGAAATCATCTCTAGGGTGACCAAAATTATGTAAAACAGAATGCCCCCTAAAGTATGAGGCTGGAACTCGTGACAACCGAAATACTTTGTAAAAATGCGTGTGTGTGTCGGTAACAAGGAGCGCACCAATTGGGAACCTGCAAACAATCAAGCATCCATGCAATATTATACCATGTCTGAAGTAGGCATTCCCATGTTCAGACTATAAATGATTGAAATCATATGTATAAGTCATGGCTACCAATTATACACTGTGGATATATTTCATCAAGATTCTACATAGCCACCAGGAATACACTGTGGATCTATGTATTGGAAAACTCAGACATAGACATAGCCACGAGACATACAAAGTGGATCTATGTGTCAATTCAAATCACAAATACTCCATCGCAACCTGGATAAAAAATGATGAGGTCCAGGGTCTTCAATCCTGTCGTCCGTTAGTACGAATCTAGCCATGTGATTACAGGTGTTGAAGTCGAGCATGGTTAGAAACCACTTGATTACCGGTCATTAATGAAAACCATTAACAAGTGCGAGGGAAATCACTATTTATGTCAATGACTCCCAAGGTACAATAGTACAATCCAACGAGTGTGAATAGATGAGTTGAAGTCGAACACTCATGGAATCTCTCGATCATGGATCAATGATGTAAATCCACTGTCGAAAGTGAAGAAACCTGTCATTGAGGCATGCAAGCTCTAAGGCACCAAACAATTTCTAAGTCTTGTTCCTGGATAATGAGTTGAAGTCGACAGGAAAAGACTCGTCACAAGAGGGCCTTGATGTATCCCCCACCAAATGACATGAAATAAGTAACAGATTTAGGGTAGATCAAAGTACGAACATGATTTGAAACTGACAAAAGGAAGGCCTACATGATAGGAATTGACAATTGCAGATGGCCGACTCAATAGAGGGCTTGGTTGAACTTCTCTTAAAGATATGAATGGCATGACACGGGTCTTGGCAGCATTGACTCAAAGAAAACTCAAGATAGGAATTTGCAGAAAGCCAGACGAGAGACAAATGGATTTCCCAACCCAGATTCAAATGATGAAGGGGGTGCCATGTTCAAGACCGACGCTTACTACCATTAACACAAATACAGAGACACACCTCTTTCCCAAATTTTCCCCCACCATTTCTAGCGAGTACTTCTTTATTTTTACGCAACTTTGAGGAGGATAACATATGCTTATTGATGTAAGCTCATCCTTCGGATGAGTCCCTCGGAGTATTTTTAATGAACCCTAAGAAGGAGTGGTTCGGTCCCATATGGATCTTTCGATGTTTGTTTAACGAGTCCAAATATAGAAAAATCGAAGTTTTTTCATGTTTATAGAGTCTTCAAAAACACTTAAAAGAGAACTCTCTCAGTTCCTTTTTCGTAAAATAGTTCGACATGACCAAAAAAGTGATAAACTATCGTCGATCGAACGTTTTATTCAAATACTTTTACGAGCGTGAACAGAACAAGGTCGCTCGACAATCTTTTCATTTTTAAGGAGTGTGAAAAGAGCTTAAAGGTTACTCTGTAAGTTTCGTTATTTTCGTGTTACAATGACGAGTACGAAAATACGACAAAAGTATACTCGATTACGTTCTCATCGATTTTCGAGCACGAGAACGAACAAAGACTAAGCTCGAGGTTTTTCTTAAAAAACCTAAAAAGTAATCGTACACGCGATGAAAAAGAACCCTAGTCTGCCCATCTGCGAGAAACAAAACACTCACAAGACCATTAGGCTGGTAGGTTTTTAAGAAAATATATTTAAATGATATAAAATATTTTTAGAAAAAGTAAAAAATGAGATAAATAGGGGTAAGAACTCACTTTCACTATTTCATTTGTATTTGGTCAAAACCCTGTCTAAGAGCCCTTTTTTCACCTCATATTTCGGCGGTCAATTGCAGGGAGCACAGGCGATCATTCTGTGAACGGTTTGCGTGAAAATGGTGAGTACCTTGTCTTCTTCCTTTTCAATGGTTTAAAATTCATTTCAATCGGTTAAAAAATGATTTTTTGGGTGAATTTTTGGGCCGTAGGCGCGCTGGGGCCGTCGCAGGTGCCCTATATCGGGGATTGCATAAATCAAGGATTTCCATAGGCTCCCAATGGTTCACCTGCAGAAACCCCGCTCTATAAGTGAAGCCCAGTTACAACGGCCGAAAACCCAAAAAGAAAAATATGTGTTAGACTAAAATGAATTCCCAAAAATTATGACTAAAGGTGCTAACTTCTTTCTTTCGTCTCCATGCAGGTATTTTGATTGCAAATATGTTGGAGTGGATAGAAAGAGAGCATGAAGACGATGATGCAATGACTTAAATGATCTGGGCACCATAATTTCCCTACGACAGTGTGTTTTGTTAAAGTTCTTCAAGATCCAGGGCATGAGAGCCCAACTGAGACTGTTGGAATATTTGGTCCATATGTGGGATGTGGACCAAAAAGTATTTCATGTGGGTGTTCATATGCTTTCCTTGGAAATCGAAGATATTTACTTCTTGACGGGGCTATCCCATCATGGGGCGCAAGTGACCTTAACAGGAGGTCAAGGTGGTGGTTTACCGATGAGTGAATACGTCAGATGCTATCGCAAGGGTAAAGTGGCTATCAGAGGGGTTCGTGATCTGACACTTAGAACCATTCTTTTCACCATTGCACAGATGGAAAGGAGTGCTTCTCCACATATGGCTCTACAGAGTTACTTCCAGTACGCCATGGAATGCATGGAACCTCGTGTGTTCAACTGGTGCGATGGACTCCTCCGCAGTATGAAGAGTCAGTTGACCAAGACCAAGAATGGGGAACTAAAACAATTTGGGTACGGAACCATTTTGGTATCTTTCTTCCTAGAGAGAGTCCCTCACCTATGCTTACAGGTAGAGTGGAATATACCAGCACCATGAGATCCGCCGATGAAACAGTGGTGTGATCTCATGTCCTGGCATGTAGGAGGGCCCATTATTAAATATAATAATACATTTTTTGATTGGCTGGAGCCCCAGATCTTGATGATCGATGACTATGCATATGTCGGGCTGGATTTTTGCCATGATCCTGACTTGGTGTTACCTGAGGGTTCTTAGTGTGGGGATCTAGGCAAGAAAAACATTTTGCTTTTATGGTGTTTTTGTAAATTTTTCAAAATATTAAACACACTTTTTCATTTTGTGTTTTCAATCTAATGACTAATCAAAATATTTTGACCATGCAGATGTAGGGCCATTCCGGCCCCTGGATACATCCCCTATCCAGAGGCAAGGGGAAGCAGCGGTAGTAGCAGGATGGGATGGGAAAGATTATCAAGCAATCGAGCAGAATCTGGAGGGTTTGACTGCAGGGATCCCAAATATGTCGATCAACGAGGTCTCGAGGCGTTTCCAGCACCATACTGTAGGCGTGTTTGGTCCATTGAGACGAATGCTCCATAGGGTAGCATGAACAATAGTGTGTTACCGAGAGCAGCATCCATGATGCCATTTTGTAGAAGCTACGAGCTTCATATTTTGATATTTTGGTCTTTGGACGGAGAACAATCTTTTTATTAAAAACTTTTATCGTTATATATATATATACAGGAGGCTTCTACAAGCTTATTTTTCTTTGTATAATACATGTGATGTGTGATTGGATTTATAAATGTCTCAGATGTCTGTCTAACACATAATTATCTAATGCATCAATTAATGTATTTAGACATCTAGGAATGTGTTGATACTCAATATAATCAAAATAACGTTCCAAGAGGCGAATTCGTAAATATACCTGTAACAAAGTAGGACTTCGGATAGCATAGACATTACTTAACTGTAGCACTACAAGTTGCGAATCAAATCATATAACCAGGCGACGAATCCCAAGTGAGATAGCATCGGTCAACAATTTGATGACTGCGCTATACTCTACTATATTATTGGTTGCACGACCGAGGCAAACACTGTGTAGACTGATAAGTTCGTCTGTGGGTGCATAGATTGTCCATGCAGCAGAAGCTAGGTTCTGAGTACTACGACTAGCGCCATCAACGAAGCCAAAATGGGGTAACAAAGACTCCGACATCTGGAAACCAAGCACAACGCAAGGTGAGTGGTCGAGGGTAGAAACTAAATAACGAAAAAGTACACAAAAGTAACACACAACAATATGATACAATAAAATACAAGCACTCATGCAAAGATAGTCTAAGCATAGTACTTCTTCAAGTAAAGCCCATTTATGGGTTCGCTCAAAGGAATGCCATCATAATCTACTAACTCGTAGGCTTCGTTCTCCAACACTCGTTTGACGATATAAGGGCCTCACCACATAGCCTCAAATTTTTTGGCTCCTAGCAAATCACGATCTTGTTCATAGAGGAGAACTAGATCACCCTCAGAGAAAATGTGTGGCTTGACATGTTTGTCATATTGGGCTTTCACGCATTTCTTCTGGGCTTCAATAACTAGGGTGGCATCACGACGGGTCTCGTCTAATTGCATAAGATACAATAGACGTTCTTCTTTGACAGAGGTGTTGGGAAGGAGTTCGACGACTAGCTTCAAAGATGGAATTTCACATTCAATCGGGAGAACGACTTCAATGTCGTAGACTAGTTGAAAGGGGGTAAATCATGTAGCAGACTTCACGGATGTCCGATAGGCCCATAATGTTGAGAACAACATCGTGTGCCAACTGGGCTTATGGATTCCTATTATTCGACGAAGCATAGTGATAAGGATTTTATTGATTGCTTCAACTTGGTCGTTGGCCTATGATTAGTAGGGGGTTGAGTTTTCATGACGAAGACCTAAATTGTCGATAAGTTCAGACATCATAAAGTTTTGAAAATGGCTATCGTGATCTGTAACGATAGCTTGCGGGATCTCGAATCGAGTAATAATGTGATTGAAAATGAAAAGTGTTGCAGTTTTTCCAGTATTGTCAAATGTAGGCATCGCCTCAGCCCATTTGGTGAAATAGTCCACAACTACAATAATGTATCCATGCCCCCCGGCTGAGTGAGGGTTACAAGTCATAAAATCAATACCCCATTTCGCGAAAGGTACAATGGAAACTACAGGGTGTAAGGGAGCGGGATGAGATCTTATCTTATGATTGTATGTTTGGCAAGCATGGCATTTCTGGACGACAATTATACAATCTTTAAATAATGAAGGCCAGAAGTACCCTGCTCGCAAGATCTTTTGGGCAGTGGCATACCCGAACATACGACTGCCACACGCTCCAGAGTGGCAGTCATTCAAATCTTTCCCGGCCTCATCAAAGGTGAGATAGCGTCGGAATATAGAGTCAACACCACGACAATAAAGAGTGTCGCAGAGAATGATGTATTGATGGGCTTGATAGTGGGTGCGAGGATGGTCTGTACTAGAGAGGTCTAGCCGAAAAGTTTGAGTCTGGAGCTAAATGATAATATCTCCATACCAAGCATCATCAGAACTGATCAGAAAAAGGGATTCGTCGGGTAGGGAATCCTCTGCCACATTTTATGTCTCAGCGGAGGGAAAGTCACATATTAATTTAGCAAACACCAAATATTTCTTAGACTTAGCACCTTCGAATACTAAGTCAAAATCCTGGAGAATCACTATCCATTTGGAGTATTTGCCCCCTAACAATTGACGTGTAAGAATGTGTTGCATAGGGTTGCAATCGGAAATTACAGTGGTCTTGCGTAATAGAATATAGTGACGGAAACGTTGGATAGCTTGAACAACTGCCAATTCCAGTTTTTCAACATGTAAGTACTTGGCTTCGATAGTCGTGAGACTCTAACTCAAATAATAGATGACATGCTCGTTGTGTAAATCGTCTTCTTGGACCAGAACCATGGCAATGGTAGAGTCAAAAGCAACGAGATAATGGAAATAATATCGACTATAATCGGGCAGGAAGAGCAATGGGGTACAGGTAAAATTTATTTCAAAGCGTCGAAGTCTTTGTTGGCAGTGGTTTCGTATACAAACTCAGAGCCCTTCTTTAATAGTCGAGTAAATCCGAGTGTTAACTCAGCGTAGTTTGGGATAAAATGACGTAGAAAGTTTGCCTTCCCTTGCAAACTTTGTAGCTGGCGAAGTGAGGAAGGAGGAAGGAGATTGAGGATCGCCTCGACCTTCAAAGGATCTACCCTGATCCCTTGACATGACACAATAAATCCCAGGAGTCAGTCAGACTCCACACAAAAGACATATTTATGTGGGTTTAAGCGTATACAATAGAACCGACAACGAAGAAAAATGGCTCGGAGGTGGGCTGGATGATCACTACGATGCATGGAATGCGCTGGTAGGTCATCTAAATAGGGTTGTATGATAAGCTTAATATCATGGAAAGCGTAAGACATAGCACGTTGAAACGTTTCACTGGCATTTTTAAAACCGAACGTTAGTTTCCGGTAGGCAAAAGTGCCCCAAGGACAAATGAAAGTGGCTTTGTGTTGATCCGCGGGAAAGATGTTGATTTGATTATATCCAAAGAAACCGTCCATCAAAGAGAAGATTTCACTTCCGGCGCAATTGTCGACAATTTGGTCAACGAAGGGGGTAGGAAAGTTGTCCTTAGGACAAGCTTTGTTGATATCCCTATAATCAACACAAACACGAATCGTACCTTGTTTCATGTTAAGCTTTGATGTGGACATTTTTGACAATTCCAGGTTTAATAGATATGTTGAGGGGGATGGTGGGTAAAATGTTACTTAAGTTCCCTTCGTATAACACATCGTGTGGAGATTCAGGAACCGAAGAAATAACGACAACGATCGACGGAGTCGAGATCTGTTGGTAACTCTCGATGGTGTGTTGTTTGAGAAAGAGAATGGAACGATGATGCCCATCATCCCAAGGGGTATCTTCCATCGACATAACAAACATAATCATCTCGTCCATGGGAAAAATAACGTGGAATGGATCAGGAGACGAATCACCGAGAGAGGGAGTAGAAGGGTCAGTCGATTGAATGGCTTGGTAGGCAGATTCAACTGGACTTAATGGCATCTAGTCGTCGTAGTGAAGATAATTACCGGGTTAGGGTACTATCCACGGGTCAAAAGACGCGGGAGTTTTGCAGGCAGAGGCGGAAATCATGTTAATCGAGGCAACCAAAGGAGGTGGAACGTCGGATGGTGGGATCATAAACGTACCCATCAGAGTGGAATCTTTTAGTGGACCCACACCGACATTCTCGTACCCAAGGGGTGTCTTTGCAATGAAAGGTACGTTGTTGGTATGTGTATCAGAGTTAAAGAAAGCATGTTGGTCTACTGTAACTACTTTTCCCTGATGTGGAAAACGCACGATACGGAAAAGAGTAGACACGACTGCACGCATGGAATCGATCCAGCTACGGCCAAATAAGAGGTTGTAATCGAGAGGTGCGTCAAAGACCTCAACTTCAACGTTGACCATTTTTCCTTCTAACGTAATAGGCAACGAAGGGAGTACACCATAAGGTTTAAAGCCAGAGCCATTAAAGGCTTTGAGCATGTTGTGTGATTCAGTTAAGGAAGGAGAGCCAATGGATTTCCAGCAGGCAATAGACATGACACACGTCGAGGCACCCTCGTCAATAACTATTCTACAAATGTTCTTGTCTGTGACAACAACTTGTATTTGAAATGCTAGCTGAGGGGGTAACCTTGGAATGTGATCTTCCAAGTCAAAGATTATTAAATTCGTATATGTAGGGTCGATTCCACCGATAGCTTTTAATAGTGCCTTCCATTGTGTATGGCAACTCTAAAGGACTTCGAGGGCTGACATCGTAGACGGTGCTTCTGCCAGATCCTCTACAATATTGTAGTTCTAGGCAAGACGCGCATGAGGATTGAAGGCAGACATTCGAACCACACCCTTGGGAGGGGGGAAAAGGATTGTATTGGGGTTCGATCATTCGAGATGAAGAGGACCAGTGGGAGGTGGAGCCGAGGGAGATTATTGAACCAATGAAGATGGTATATCGTCAACTTTCTCCTTGGAGGAAGAGTAATCTTTGGCACGAGTGGTAAGTGTGATGTCATTCTTCTTTGAATCACCATTACACATAAGTACATAGGAGGTAGTGGAGGAAGAAGGTTGATCATGGATGACCAATTGAGCTTATTGTTGAGAAGGGAAGGGTTGAGACAAGACGACAGGTGTAGGAGGTTTTGGGGTCCCTTGAAGGAACATCATGACCTCAGCACGTCTCGGGCAGTTCTTCGTGTAGTGATCATCACCACAGATAAGGCAAGGATAGAGAGGTTTGTGTTTATCCTTATCATCAACAGGTTGTGTCTTGGTCTTGTCAGATTGTGAGTTTTTATTTGTATCCTCCTTATTCCTACCCTTCCCTTTTTTAGATTTATTCTTACTGGTAGGAGTCGATTGAACGACATTCACTTCTGAAGTTTTACCAGTGGGAGGGGTGGGCATCGGAGCAGTTTGAACATTAGAAGCATGGGATTTGGGAGTGGTGTTAGAGGCCTACGTAGATTGAGGTTGAGCATGGAAATTACCTATCACACCATCAGCGACATGAGAAGCGGTTGGGTTTGTTGAGGTGGTTGTGGTAGAAGGATGAGGTGTGTCAGGGAGCAGATCGTAAAGAGTACCCATTTATGAATAAACGAGATCGAGGTACTGGGCACGACTGATCGCCTGTTCTTCTGTGACAACTCCACCCATGGCAATGTCTTTAGATATGTCATTCACGAAGGATTTTGTGAACCATTCTACTAATAATTCACTGAGAAGATCAAGTTTGATTAAACGTCGTCTTCATCTCCACTCATGAATGTGATCGAAGATATGAGTGGCTTTACTTTGCTTGAAAGAACTCAAAATCTAGGTTCTCGTTTCATAATGGATTGGCAACTGGTGGTGAGTGAGGAAAGCCATATCTAGGGTATTGAAATCGGTGAAGAAGCCTCGTGGTAATTCTATATACCATTTCGCGGCTAAACCCGTGAGAGTTCGTTGAAAAAGACGTAATCAAATGGATTCATCCATCAAAGAGTTGGATGAACACCAAAGGTGGAAAGTCATTACGTGATTGTTCAGATTCTCTCATGGTTTACCATTTTAACTTGGGAATATCAGACATTAATTTGGTCGGTATAACGGGCCAGTGGGGAGAGTGTGAGATAGGATCATTCAAAATTCTAGACAGATCAGAGAGGTCCAAAGTGGCTAAAAAGAGAAGTTGCCTATTCACATGAGGATACTGGTAACTTTGGGGAGGGAGTCCCATCGGTAAACTAGTAAGACCGTAAGTAGTTTGCATATGATGCGAAGATCCTGGCAGATTCGGACGTGTGTGCAGAGGCAAGTAACTCATAGGGTTGAACGAAGTGGGGATGTTCCCTTGCAAAGGGATACTAGATTGAACGTTTGAACCCCAAATAGGATTGGAAGAACCGAGATACGCCTAGCCCGAACTAGGGGGTATGAAAGAGCCAACTTGAGGTTGTTTCCCCCCAGACAATTGTGGATTCCCTTGAATAAGACGATTCCAATACTAGCCCAGTGATCCGGGGATGTTCTACCCATATTGTGGATTATAGCCTCCGAGTGGGGGTTGTCCTTCGAGCGAGGATGATGCCCCAATTTGGGTTTGACCTCCAAATAGAGCGTACCCCCCGAGTTTATATTGCCCCCCAGTGGGAATCTGGTAACCAGAAGAGAATAATGATGTAGACATTCCAACGGTGGTAGAGCCACTGGGTCTTAATACTCCCATAATAGGTGGAAGGGACCCTCCGGAAAGGAACTGAGATGGTGTCGGAATAGAACCAGAAGCAGCATTATACCCAGGGGGAGTGAAGACTCCAGAAATTTTGGATGGAACTGGGGTAGGATTGGGAATAGAGGCATTCAAAGCATTATACCCAAGAGGAATTGATGGGATATGACTAGATAAAAGCGGTGTGCCAATAGGTGATTGGTTGGCCACCGTATTCCCGACGGAAATAATCGTAGTGTTTGGGACCATTGTGGAATGGGCTTGCTAAAGAGGGATGGTTGAACTAGGACTGGTTGATAAGGCTTCCAAACCAGGAAAATAATAGCACGTTGTATTGTTAAAGTGATCTAAGGGTATCGTAAACGTGTAAGAAGTTTCGGGTGGTTCAGAAATGATAGGTATGTCAGCTCCTGTCTCTGAGGTGGGTGGGTTCCGTCGAGAAGTCAGAGTCTGATCTATGTCAATGGTCCAGTAAGGATCTTCGTTAAGGTTGGCGACAATTTTGGGAGGTAATCCAGAAGTGTCGATAACAAGTTCTCTAGACGAATTGAGTCGGAGAATACGTCTCTTGTATCTAGGAGGTAGGCAGAAAGCTTCTAGAGGGTCAGAAACAACCCAAAATATCTCTAGAGAATTGGTCCTTTTTTACTGTGAAGGTACATGGTCCTAGTTCTCACTCTGTTGAGGAGAGTCCTCCAGTGGGTTAGGAGGCAAGGGTTGAGAAACTTCTGGATCTTCCGGAGGTAATCCCTGCATCCTACGTGAACGACGTGGAGGGTCAATGTTGGTCGAACCAAAAATTCTATGGAAAAAATCTATAGCCAACTATGTTAACAAACAACACTCGTTAGAAGAATCTAGGAATCAAAACCAAGCAAACAAGACCTTCCTATTCCGAAGTCACTAGTTGGTGATGAAATACAATATCGCAAAGTCGAGACAAGAAGGGGTTGGGCTAGGGTGGAAAATTTATGTTGACGACCTGCTTAACAGACTTACACCTTGGTGCAAGCTCCCACACATAATCGTGGATATACCCTCCAAGGAGCCCGAGTGAGTCTAGCCAACGTCGATTCCAGGTACCGTGGAGACTTTCCCCTCCACAGTCACCTTGTGTAAGACCCTAAAAAGATAGGCCACTAGGGTTACCAGAAACAACAGTGGTGCATGGGGGAACAATCGATAGTCTGATCCACGCGCAAGGGCAGGGTATCTAACCTGAAATCAACTTGAGAGGCTTCCACTCATCATTGTGGGTATACCTTCAAGAGACCCCCATAATACACGCAATCTCTACACTGAGACCAACAAAGTAGGGTGAGTAACTCTGCCAATCTCAATGTGACCTCAGGTTTGACCCTTGTGTGAGAAGGGCTTCGCAGGACAAAATGTTGCAACTGGAATTTGACACTCCCTATCACAAGATGCTATTGTGTGTTTTGTGCTTTGGAGAGTGTGTCCCACTGCCTATTCCAAAGCTCTAGATTAGCTAATGTTGGTGTAAAAGAGCCCTAGAAAAATTACTAGTTAAGTTTTAGATTTTCGCAATATTATTAAAGGTTGTTGTTACTCAAGAGGGAGACGGGAATGAAACCGATGTTGTGTAAGACCTTGACCCAACAATATGCAAATAGAAAATGAATGATGCAACTTTTCGTTCAATGAATTCTATCTACAGTAAGGAGAAGGTACTTCTGGAATGGGGGAAACTACGAAATATACTTTCTTTCTTTGAATGTAATACCAAACAGTCATCAACAATGTAATTTCACTATTTGTTCTCTTTCAATTTGTCGAATGTCAATATTTTCTGTATAAGTGATTACCTAAAAGACTGAAAGACTTTAATATTTTCCTTTCGAAAACCAAAACATGGATGGAATCGAGAAAGGATAAGCAATCAATGAAAATAAAATACTCAACAAGCACCCAAATCGATCTTTCAATGGAGATAAAAATAAAAAATGACAAGAAAACGTTTCTTCAAATGTAAATAAAAAAATGGTCTTCTGATCGTTCAACAATCCAAAATGTGTAACCAACCTAAAACTTCAAATCCAATCGAAGATTTTTAATCGAGCAAGCACTCAAACACAAATCCAGAGATTATACCCTTGTCGATAAAAATAAAAAATGAAAAATGAAAAAGATCAAAAGAGAGGTGTTTGATCTTCGACACCAATCAAGAGCAAGCTTAAACAGTCAGAAAAAGTTAAGAACTGGCATTAAAAATCCTTTCCCAGCTAACTAAAGCAAAATTGGATAATAGCAGAGGCCAAAACACAACCCAAAAATTTTCTCAAACGCCGTCGCAAGATGGCAGTATAACACAGTGCAGAAATGAATAGTTTATGTAGGCCAGAAACAAACAGGGTGCGGAAATCATGCACTAAAATAAACCAGCAGGGTGCGGAAATTAAATGTTTCTGCAGGCTATCTATAAGGTGCAGTGTGGAAGTGTTTGAAAAATCAAGAAATTTGGAGAAAAGGGCAAAGAATCCAAGTGGATTTTCAAACCCAGAGAGTCTAAATGGATCTCCCATAGACTCAAAGATTAATTTCAAGCAAAAAGAATAGGTCAAAAGAAAATGGCCAACAAAAAAACACAATAAAGTTGTTCTTCCCTAGCGGATTCGCCAATTTTGTTATTGGGTAAATCGGTAGATGCGGACATGAACTAATCCCCCTAGATCCACCTGGATCTAGAACAAAACGAGACAGAACAAGACGTTTTCCCTAAGTTGTGATCATTGAGTTTTACTACCAAAGAAAGAATAGATAACATACCTTATGAATTGCTTCCTTGTATCTTTGTTGTCTCTGCTTCATTCCAGTTCTCTTGTGGAATCAGATCTCGGACAACACAAACCAACCAATGTGAAAGTGGCAATAGTAGAATTCAATGACAACCTAAACAGGTGATCAAGGAGTCATGTAATAAAACACTAATCATTTTATGGGAAAGAGGTGTGTCACCGTATTATATTAATGAAAAGTAGAAGATACAACCAAATTGCCTTGATGTTGCAAGTTCCTTCTTAGTGGTCCTTCGTTCCAACACACACATACACTTACTCTGAAATTCGCATGAAGATAATCCACAAAATCTTAATGGGAAAATGGTGGCCTCAAGCATCACTAGAAACATGATTCTTCACACAATCTTCAGCCTATTCTTTCATCAATTCTCTGCTTAATCTTGCTTAACCTTTTCCATGAGAAGCCCATGATTATATAGGAGAAGGTGAAGTGGTTAAAGGGATGAGGATGATCCCACCAAATAAGAGAAACCAGTAGGATCGCAAACCATACGGACGCCACTTCACATTCTAGAAGATTCCCCTTCTAGAAACTTCGTGAAACCTCTTTCCTCTTTTAGCTTTGGAATGCCGCCGCACCCTGCCTATATAGCAGCCTGCGGAAATCCTGCAGGCCAGCTATAGAGCAACCTGCAAAAATGGTAGATTTATGCACTGTGTAATATGTTGATTAAGGTTGGTTGTCATTGATGTCAACCCTTGAAGAAAGCCCCGTAGCACAAAGGTTTGGGTAATGGACCCAATATTGTTTGATGTAAATATGACTCATTATTTTTTTT
>ML789981.1:575585-592843 GCA_009831015.1 Picea engelmannii | reverse complement strand
ATTTCTCTCTAGTTGAAACTACTCCCCGAAATAGACAAAGTGTATGCCAGGGGAATCCATGCCTTCGAGAACTTGGTGCAGTCCTTTTCCCCGTATAACTGACAAATTAGAGCCATTAAGTAGATGTAAGGCTCCCTTAGATTCATTGTCCCATACTAGTCGTTTCTCTGGTTTGTGAATTTCTTATCCTCCTTCCACCATGAAGCCATCAATCGACTGGTGTCATGGAATTCACAAAACCTCACCACAAATTTTGTGTTCAACCATTCCTCTGGGTCCCTGAGATTGTAATATTTCTGGACCTCTATCAGAAGAAAAACTGTGACAAATCCACCATTCTCATCGTTAATGAGGCACTTCTATGCATTTGCATGATCAATTATCCAACTCAAAGTCTCAATGCAGGGTAAGAATAGAGTTAGTCAGGCTACCATGTGCAAGCATGACCACCAAATGTTTGAGAAACCTGGTCGTCGAGAACACTTACATCTGCATCGCTGTGTGGGATAAACTCTGGGTAATCATCCTGATTGATTCTGCTGAACAAATCTCCCCACTGCAGGAGGATTATTTTTGATCCAGAGGTTGTTTCTGTATCGCCAAAAGCGGGGGGTTGAATAAATTCCTTATTTGTCAAAGTTTTAACGACTGGTTCCGCCCTGGGTGCGTATTCCAACTGCCTCGCAGTGTTAGGAGAAGATCCTTCACCAATATCTTCCTCCTTTAATTTCGGTGCCCTCGGAGAGCGTCTGATCATTGGTTTCCTTGGAGGCATTTTTCCTTGCAGATAGAACATCGTTAGACACTATGTAGCAGATCAAATGTTGATATATAAAAATTTTGACCGTCGAACTGATAACAATTAACACATACCTCTTCTTCGTGCTAGCTTAACCTGGTTTTTGAAAGATTGAGAATCAAATGCAACTCTTGAGAAGCTCTCTTCACTTCTTCAACTTCTTTGGAAATGGAAACTTGTGTGCATAATGGAGATGTTCGAAGATGTTTTAGTGATTTAAACAAACATGATACTTACCTTGTCACATCAGTTATTCAATTCAGGGTATGAGTGTATTTCTACAAAACTTTCTGCCATATCTTCATTACGTTCAAGATTAAATGTAGTCGTAGGTTACTCCAAGTCCTGAATCTTCTTTGCGAACAACTAGCACAAATTTACTCTGCCTTTTACTGATGCCAATGATGGATTGACGATCAACGATTATTGTTACAATTGGGGTCATTTTACTTGCTCGGATTTTTCCGACTCCGAACTTAAGCGCGCTAGTCACAATTTTAGCTGCAGATTCTTAGTTATAATGCCAAGTTATTTTAAACACATAGGTTTCACATTAATAGGTTCAAACAAAATTGATTTGATCGATGAAGAGACATGAAAACAAAATTAACAATCTCTCCACAGTGGACTCAATTCAGAAAGAAAAACAACAGAAAACAAGTGGTACCCAAAAGAGACAAAATCTCATAGAAGCTTTTAGGGTGTGTTGAGCGCTCAACAAATGATGATTCTCTGGGAGAAAGCATAATCATTGTTCCTTCCCTTGGTCTTTTCTCATACAGAATATGGTTGATAAACTATCTGGCTTCACTTTTATCAGAGTAATTCCTATCCATGCGTGTACAATTTCCCCGGTTCATGAATCTGTGTCCACCTATGGAGTTTAACCCTTATCCCACCTTCATTCCTCTTGACCGTGACCTGTGCCCCTTTTTGACAAGAGTCAGGTAAGGAATTCACTGTCTCAAGGCCGTTTTAGTTATCATTATTCACTCATTATGGTGTTGCTTTGCTGCCAATGAACGTCCATATCCCCAGCGGAGTCACCCCGATGTCACAGACCTTGCTCAGCTGCCAGCGAAGGTCCATAGCCCTGACGGAGTTATTTGCATACCCTCTCCTACTTTTCACTCATTTAATATAATTGATTTATTTCTGACAGAGATTCCCTGAGCAAGTGGGAGAGGAGGACGTCTGTTATCTGCAAGATGAAATGATTAATGTGAAATTCCTCCTAGCTTTGTTTAGAGGTACATGTGGTCCTTTCCAAATTTCCATATTTTCCCTTTGGGATTTACCAGACCACCAGACAGACACTTCATCACTTACTAAGGTCGCTTGTTTACAAAGACAAGATACAGATCTCCTTGAATAAATTTTCAATTGCATAGCGTTTCTTATGTTGCACGTAAGCGTGAGTTAGGAGTAGAGTTTGCTACACCATATTTATTTGGGTCAACCAATGTTTTACAAAACACAACTTTATTACAAGAAAATACCAAAACAAAAAGACAAGAATAAAAAGGACTCTGCAATCAGTCTACCCTAAACCTACACATTTATCCTAATCATAACATAACATGGAAACACACACACACACATCACATACATATTTTTTTTTAACATAATCATTGTTTTATGGATTTTCCATTAACCGGGAAGGTGTCGGGTTCACCCCTCATATTTTGCAACCGATATGTGCCTGCCCCAATTTTCTCGGATACCTGAAAATGTCCAAGCCATAGATTCTGAAACTTCAAATGTTGTCCCTTAGGTTTGTTTGCTCTATCCCATTTCAGGACTAAGTCTCCTACTTCAAAATTATTCTCTTTGACCTTATGCTTGTCCAACCATCTTTTAACTATCTGCTGATGAGCGATGAAATTCGATTTTTCTTTCTCCTTTTCCTCTTCCAACATGAGGATGGTATCAATTCTTTGTTGAATAACTGATGAGGGATGTCCTCTTGAACCCTGAGCAAGCTGAAGTGATGGAATATATAACCCATTTGAGAGAATGGATTCTTGACCGTATACCAGAAAGTTTGAAGAGTTCCCTATAGATTCCTTGGGTGTTACTCTGTCGACCCATAAGGCATTATGAAGTGAGCTATGCCAATTCCTCTGATTGTCTGCAACTGTTTTCTTCAATCCTCACTAGGTTCTTATTAGTTGATTCTTCCACCCCGTTCCCTTGTGGATAGTAGTTTTCATAGTATCTTATTATGATTCCTTTGTCTAGAGTGAACTCTGTTAATATAGTAGAATAAAAATAAGCAGCATTATCAAACACAAGAAGGGAAGGAATCCCAAACCTCGTGATCAATTGTTGTTCTATGAAATGTATTACAACCTTTTCATTTATGTGAGTCATAGGTGTGGCCTCTTCCCATTTCGTAAAATAGTCTGTAGCAGTCGATATGTATTTATGTTGTTTTGAAGAACTCGGGGTAATCTCCCCTATAATTTCTAATCCCCATTGCTCGAATGGTCCGGATATGGTCACTGGTTGGAGTGGGGCAACTTCTCTCTTTTCTCTTCCTGCACTCATTTGTCAAGTTTTACAATTCCTAGCGTATGTAAGAGTGTCCCTAAATAGAGTAGGCCAGTAATAGCTGACTCTTAATATTTTGTGATATGTGGTATTCCCTGCAAAATTTCCACCTGCAAGACCATCATGGAGCTCCCTTAGAAATTTTTCAGCATCTTCACATTCGAGACATCTTAAGAGTACTCCATCATAATTGATGTGGAAAAGTATTGAATTTATGAGGTGATATTGTGCAGATTTCAGCCTGAGATCCCTCCTTTTATTAAGGTTTAGGTTTTCTGGGCAAGTCCCATGATGTAGGAGGTAAATCAGTTTTCCATACCAAGACTCTTGCCTCGGGGGAATGTATAAAAATTTACTACACAATAATGCTAATTCATTTTCCCACCCAGGGTCTTCATTTATTCAGTCTTGGGCTTCTGTGACCAGCTTACACAATCTTTGTCCCTTCACTAATTTGACAGGTTTTATATCTAGATCAAATTCTTGGACAACTACCATCCAATTTCCTCTTCTCTCCCCATCTCTTGTTGAGTGAATAGGGATCAGACTGCGGGATGAGGCACTATGACTTTGGTGTGATTTTTTAGGATGTAAGATCTGAAATGTTTTACTGCTTTGTACATCACATAAGCCTGTTTGTCTATAATAGGGTAATTTAATTAGACTCCTTGGATATTAGTGCTCATAATTGATGCTAGTGCCTCATTGTTATCATCGTCCTTTTGGGTCAAAACTGTGGCTAAGGATTGGTCAGAGGCGAAAGTATAGAGGAAAAAATATTTACTAAAGTCGGGACTTTGCAGCACCAAAGCCTGAGATATTGCAGTATTGATATTGTTTAAATCATTTTTTCGCTCGTCACCCCACTTAAACTCAGTATCCTTGAGAATCATTTTTGTAAGTGTTTGACAATTTTAGTGAAATCGGGCATGAATTTCCTCACAAAATTATTTTTCCCAAACAAGGATTGCATAGCCCTTTTGTTGTGGGGTAAGGGAAGATGAGCTATTTCCTTTATTCGTTCTGGATCTATGCGAATTACTACTTGAAAAATAATATGACCTAGTAACTTCCCTTCCTTGAAACCGAAGATAGTTTTCTTAGGGTTTAAAGATATTCCATATTTTCTACACCTTTCAAAAATCTGGGTTAGATGTTGGATGTGATCTTTTTCGTTCTTTGAGTACACAATCACGTTTTCCAAGTATACTACTACACATTTGTTAATACACCCCCAAAAATCTACGTGCATTTCCGTTTGGAAGGTTTCTCCTGCATTAATCAACCCAAAGGGAATGCGTTTATAAGAAAAAGTTCCCCACTTGGTTCAGAAGCAAAAGTTTTCAATCGGTCTTCTTCTGAAACTAGAACCTGGTTGTAACCTGAAAAACCATCTAGAAGGGAGAAAAGTTCAGAACCAGATACGGTCTGAAAGATATGTTCCATTGGTGGGATTGGGTAGTTATCCTTTTTTGATGCTCTATTAAGGTTTTTGAAATATACACATAGGTGGATCTACCTAGACTTTTTCCTGACATGAACCAAATTTCCTACCCAAGCAGAGTGCCTAACCTGAAAGATAATCTTAGCATATAGTAATTTCTTTAAATCTTGATACATGAGGGGTTCCAAGGATGGATGATACTTCCTGAGCTTTTGTTGGAAGGGTTTTACTCCATCTTTTAATGAGATTGTGTGTTGTCATAAGTCTTCAATTCTCGGTAGGACCACACAAATACATCTTGATATTCTCTAAAAAGTTTGAGATAATATTTCTTGTCTTCTTTAGACACTGTTTTTCCTAGATTTATATTCTTAGGGTTTTCCGGGGTTCCTATATTTGTAGTCTCATATATGGGACATGAACTCCCTATCTTTATGTTCTTTGACCCTTTAAATATTTCCCTCAAGTCGAAAAGGTTATCCAATTTGGATACCCATTTTGATATCATGTGAAGCCTTGGTTTGTGATTAGAGTGACCTGTTCTACCCTTTTATTTGTGGAAATTAGTTTCTGCTAGTTTCTCTTGAAATACTTCATCATCAATAGCCAGATCTTTAAAATTTTCTTGATTGGTTAGAAAATCTACAATTTATTTATCTCCTTCAAAAAAATTCCAATTATAAATATTATTGGGTATTGATGGTTTGTAGAGTAGTTCCACAGTGAACCTGGAGGCTTCATAGTCTTCTAAAGGGGATAGCATCGAGGCTGCAGTAGCTAGGGAATCAACAAGAGTATTTTTTTTCCTAAGAAACATTGTAATATTAAAGGTCTCAAAATGTTCTATTAGCCTAAGCACCTCTTTTTGGTAATTCCTCAAGTGGGGTGAGCTACAATGTATAGTATTCTTTACTTGCTTGATGATAATCTCAGAGTCCCCAAAAACCTTCAATTCTTTAATGCTTAATTCTATGGATTTCTTCAGTCCTTGAACTAGAGCTTCATACTTAGTAGTGTTATTAGTGCATTCAAATTCTAGTCTACAAGATAGGAAATTCCACTTCCCCTTGGGGTCAATGAGGATACATCCTTCTCTCAACCCTTCTTGTGATTTAGACCCATCAAAGTACAATGTCCAAACTTGTGAGCAAAATTTATCAGCTTCTTCATGCCTAGTTATTTCCTCATCTTTGTATACCTTGTCTGTGGTTTCCAACAGAGGTTCTTGGAAAATGATGATTTCTTTTGTCGCTGCCAGTAGATTCACTTGAAAATCCATTTCGAAGTTTTGAGTGAGAGGTACATCAGATGAGAGAGGAGCGAAATTTCCGAAATCAGAATCGTAGGAGTAGTTCCCTAGCATGATGAAATCTGTTGATGAGGGTTCATTGAAGGCTTCTAAATTGGTGACAGTATGTTTGAGATACCTTTTCCTATCAATCCTAATCATGTTGGTATGCCCCTTTAGTGGAAAAAAAAGGTGATCCCAATTCATGCTAAAGTATCTGTTCAATTTATCGGACCAATCCTGACTAAGTAGAAATCCATAAACTTTTGGGATATCTACTAGAATGATGTCAATCACTTGCACAAACTTCGAGTGTGTATCCATTTTGATCATGACATCCTTAAGTTCCCCAATAAATTTTACCTGAGTTTTGTCTAGTTGTATAATGTGTTTATCACATTTGAGTGGAATTGTGTTCAATTTCTTGCAGATTGATAATGGCATGACATTGGAGGATGCCCCTTAATCGACTAAACAATTATGGAGGTTTCTGTTGAAGAATTCAAACATTAAAAGGAATGGTGGGACAATCGACTTTCCTCTTTTGTCTACAGAGCAAGCATTCACATTTGGTTTGCTCTTTTGATCTGTGGGAGATGGGATCTCACCTAGGTCAATGCTTGTTATAGGGGCTTCTATTGACCTTAAGGCCTGTAATAGAAAGTCCTTTTGCTGGGGAATTCTACACATGTCCATGGCCGACACATTAGCCATCAACTTATTTAAGTCTTCTACTATGTTGTAGTCCAACTTGGGTGATTCCCGTGTATGTATTTTTATAGGATTTCTTTGGGAGACAAAAGGTGCTTTCGAGTGATCGACTGTTTGTTTTCCCCTTGAAGATTGGACATTGATAAGGTCACTTGATACCGATTGACCCTTCGCGTTTGCACCCCCAAAACCTCAGCAGGTGGTTCCTGAACTTCAAGTACATCGTCGAGATGCATCGACAAGTCAGGATCCCATAACAACATGGATGTTTCTTCTGATGGCTCAACTTCCTCCTGATCGATGATGTTCACCGCTGAGCCGCTTGATTGTTCGGTAAGAGAAACTTCATCAAGGAATCGATTGGACATTAATTCATAGCGTGCACCCATTGGGGACAATCCATTTTAGAATGTTTCTCTTGATGATACGTACAAAAAGAGTCGGATGCCACATTACCCAGGTCGATGTTCAAGTTGGTAGGGGGAGGTTCAATCACTTTGAAAGGTGGGTTTCTCTTAAAAAGGGGTTTATAGGGCCTTTGAATTTTGTTTCCTTCCCCGACACTTCTCTTCATGTCTATGATTTCATTTGAATTTTTTTTTATCATCCGTTGTAGGTCTTCTATGTCCCCACTTCCTTTTCCAGGACCTTGTTCTGTTTGTTTTCCTGAGGGTCTAGTCAACAAAAGTCCTCTCCTTGGTGGAGGTTGAACTTCCTTATTAACTTTCATTTTGGCGTCCTCGAAATTTTCATCTAGGGTATGTTTGACATCCCTTTTCACAAACATGGAAATAGAAGTGGGGAGAGAATTAGCATATACCTCAATTTGCAACTCCTGAGTAGGTTTAGCTTCGGGTTGAAATTTGTTCAAGATAGTAGTAAGCCATTGATTGAAGTATTTAACCTTTTCTTTTGAACTCATGGTGGTGGTGAAGAGTTCAACCATTAAATCTCCCGTGGTGGTTTCTTCTACAAATTTGTCTAAGAAATATTTTTGAAACTTCGTCCAACTAGTTATGGACCCCACAAGCAAGTTAAAATACCAAGTCGAGGTTGAATTTTCAAAGGTATAGGGAAAAAACCTACATACTATTTCCTCATGTTGTCTTATAGCTAGTATGAACTTTTTAATATGGTCCTCAGGCAATCTGGAGGTTTCAGGGTCGAATTTGGGAAGTAATTTTTCTGGATGTCGAGGGAGGTTATGTACCCATCCTAGGATTGCCAAAGCGTCTTTGGAAAACCAAGGTTGATTATTTGGAGGATTTCCCCTTTCTTCATTATTTTTGTTATTATCCTCCATGTCATCTGATTATGAAACTAAGTGATCCGAGTTAAACACTTCCTTGTCGGATTCAAAATCATCAAGATTAGAGTAGTTACCAGCTGGTGTTTCGGGGATCAGATTAAGGGGTTTTTCGATCTGAATGAGGGAAAAATCTATCAGGTCTTCTACTATGTGAACAAAAACCTGTTCGGGGGTATTGACCACTGGTCTGCTTACTTGTTTTCTACGAGGAAGTAATGGGGCTAAGGGTAACGATCCTATTTTCTGAGTGTAAGCTCTTGTGATCCTTCTGAATTGGTTCAACTCCTTATGGGGAAGATCGTAAGGTATTTCAAGGAATATGTTTTCTTCCTCGTGCTGGGGTGATTTACTCGTTTTGGGAGTACTCTCTGTATGTGGGCTATCTTGAGAATGAATATCCATGCATGTGGGTTGTTTTGAATATGTAGGCTATGCGAAATATTATATCAGAAATATTGTTAGCCATTCATTCTCAGGCCCTCCTTCTAGCGCCAATTCTGTTGAGGGGTCTGATATCCCTTTAAATCAACAGTAAAAACCAAACCCACCTTAGAGGTCCAATTAGACTCTGCAATGTTTGATGGTGGAATGGTTCTCCGAATCTTTCGATCTAGCGAATTTTTCAATGGGCTTTACTTGGTGATTGAAATAATGTCTTTTTGTGAAAGTTCCTCCTTCAAATTAAATGTTCTCTTTTTGTATTTTCTTTCATTAGACGAGTCTGATAAAATGAGGTGTGCTGGTATAAACCAACTGATAGAGGGGGATTATTAACTACTCAAGAAGGATGATCCTGGGATAACCCTCATGCTCAAGCATGCATAACAAGGTATTCACACCTATTACAAGTCTAGTAATAATACGTTAACTCGTTGGTACTTCAACATTGACTGAGATACAATTATTGAAAGAGAATACGCATGCAATAATATGAGTGCAAGAAAAATAGTTTCCTTATCTCTACCATCAATCACACACTAACACAACGATTTTCTTTTCATCATTAAGAGCAAAAGAAATGCCAAAATATTGAAACATGTAGCTTATCAATAGATTCATAAAAATCTTACTCGTGACAACATCAATTACTGAAATAAAAGTTGGAACTAGTTCCTCCTTAATCCAATCACATAACGCCTTTGATGAAAAACATAATTTTGTCTTTGGTCCTAAACATGACTTCTAAATTAAGTTTGTTTAGAAATAGTTATTTACAATTCTAAAAAAGAGGGTTCTATTCCCAAAACCATCGACCTCTCTAAAAGGTCAATTCCCCCTACTTATAAAGAATCACTAACTAAAAATAACTACTAGAAGTTTGTGTTAAGTAAAACAAAAATTGTCACGTGGAACTTGATCTGTTTGTTCTCTGGGGATCATCTCATGGTTCTACTAGAGTGGATGACTCTTCTTGTATTCTGACCACTTAACGATGAGATCCTTGCATGTGTTAGCATACGGGAATATGTGCTGATCCATCGGGGCTGCGAAGGTTTCCTTCACTTTTACTGCCCTTTCTCTATATTTGATCATTTTGGCACTTAAACATTGAAAAACTAAACAAGCCTTGATTGGATGTTCCATAAAATTCTTTACTTGACGCAGTGTCATGCTTGCCACATGTGCGATCTCTTCTTCCCATGCCAAATCCTGTTCTGCATCTCATTTGACTATGTCATGCAAGTCGACAAAGTCTTCAGGTGAGACAAATTCTGGGAGGCCAATGTCTTTCATCTCCCAATTGATCTTTTTCCGGTCTCTTTTGCACTCAGACCACTTCTTCTGTATCTCTCTCTGAGGTTCCTGGGACATACTTACCCAGTATTTGACTGCTTTCTTGATTCAGGAGATGCTACTATCCCTTAGCACTCAAATACCATGCTCCTCTACGTCTCGACCCTTCTGCACTATGCTGATGTAGTCAATTATTTCTACCACTTGGTACGCTTTCTCATACCATCTCTCCATGTCCTTGCAGGTTTCAAGTGCCATAAGGGTATCTTGTTAGAAATTGGCTATGCTTGCAGTGAAAATATGTCATTCACTTGTAAACTTTTCATAAGCATATTGAAACTCACTCTTCATAAAAACCGTGACCTGGGTTGAGTCTTGATAATATTTTTCCAAGTGGCGCATATGGTCTAGCTCCTTTAGTGAAACAACTAGTTCTTTTTCATCTCGCTTCACTTGATACAACGTAGCATCAGTGATAGCCATCCCTGCATCAATGAGCTCAAATGTCTTTGCGTGTTTTGTGCTGAGAAACTTCTCCAGCGCGGGGATGAAAATTGAGCTATCCAGGGTGAGTCTTCTTTTCTTGGTGGTCCTCCTCATGATAGCTTTCCTCTTCCTATCATAAGAGATTGCCTGTATATCGGTGACCTCATCAGCAAGCTCATGGATTTGTTGTTCTCCCTAGGTTAGAGTGTTTCCCAAGCTCCCTGCTGTATGTATTTGTTCCAAGACTGGTTCTTATACTTCTTTCATAAGTCCTGATGGCTCAACCTTCGTCTGGTGTTCATCGGATGGTGAGGTATCGACCAAAATTGAAGAGTCAGTGATATGTTCAATACTTACTTGGTGATCGACTGTTGAGGTGCCAATCTTTGGATGTTGCACTTCCTCTTTTTTTCCACTTGAACCTAGCTCATCCCAGGAGTTGTCTTTCAGGGTCCCCGATAGGTCGAGAAACTCAATGTATAAGACACTTTCAACCTCATGGTCTCTCTGCAGAGGATTTGGAACTGATGCATCGAGACTTGGAGTAGATGTTCCCCCAGGTTCTTTCTCCTCTCTAATCAGTATCGAAGTTACAAGTGAGACCTCCAAACTCTCTTCATCATCATAGATGGGTATTAGATCAAACAGGGGATTTGGCACCCCCGTTTCACCTGGTGTTCTTAGACTCTCATACTGGGTTGGAATGGTCACCAATGATCTATCCTGTGGTGGTGGAACCCTGGGTTTTCCAGACCGGTGGTTTCCTCCAGTTGTATTGAATCTGATCCATTTGTCTCTTCTCTGATTGTGATTGGGTCGGTCGGGGTGATCCTCGTCATTTCTATTAGTTGAGGATCGTTCTCTAGTTGGTCGATGATTCTTTGGGCTCCTTCTAGTAACATCAACCCTCTCCTTTGCGCCTTTGTGGTTTCTGCTGCTCTGATTTCTTCTCTAACCCTGAGAGCTTCTTAAGCCGACTGTTCTATTGTTTCGACTTGCTCATCAATGCTCATAGCTTTGAACCTAGTCATGTTCAGGTTAGATTTTCTCTATAACACCTCCTCCTAGTCCTAAGCACATTCTGTAAAAATCTCATCTTCAAACTTGTCATGTGCGTATGGTCAATAGGAAGAGACTTGTGAAACATGTTGGAGAACTAGGCCTTTAGGGTCATGATTGCGAAATCGACCTATCAAGAACTTGTGTTCCAGCTGACTCAAACCATCCTGTTTAGATTGAGAAGTGTCCTTCACTATACAAATCCCTATATGTAAGTCGTAGGGTATAAATGCTCATTTCTTTTCCTTAACCAAAGTGGCATTATAGCCCTGCAGGATAGTCTGATAACAAATTTCTCCTACGACGAGTCGATATGGCACATGATCGGGGAGAAAATGAGGTGCTCCAGTGGCCCCAAACACCCTGATATAGGTTGTGTGTTCATCTAGGTACCAATGGCCTACCTTTGAGATCATTTTCTTGGCCGCTATAGACAGCCTTGGGCATTCCTTTTTAAATATAATAAAATAAATCATGGAGAAGAATTCATCGCAAATAATGACATAAGACTCCTTGTACCTGTTTTCCCATAGGATGTTGAAGTAGACATGTATAGGAAGCTTTGCGACATGCCATCTCAAATTCATACCGACAAAGACATTCCTCGTGCAGATTACATCTAGAAGATATGAAGCCATGTGAAAAGTGGGCACCTCTCCTTCTTTCGACGTCTGAGCCTGCAATAAATTGGTACTTAGTTGCTTGGAGATGATTTCTCCCCAGTTGAAACTACTCCTTGAAATATCCATAGTGTATGCCAAGGGCATCCATGCTTCCGAGAACTTGGCGTAGTCTTTTTCCCCATATAACCGACAAATTAGAGCCATTAAGTAGATGTAAGGCTCCTTTATATTCATTGTCCCATACCATCCATTTCTATGGTTTGTGAATTTATTGTCCTCCTTCCACCATGAGGCCATCAATCGGCTGATGTCATGGAATTCAAAGAAGCTCACCATGAAGTCTGTGTTCAACCATTCCTTCGCGTCCCTGAGATTATAATATTTCTGGACCCTCGCCTTTTACTGATGCAAATGATGGATCGATGATAGATGATTATTGTTACTATTGGGGTCATTTTACTTGCTCAGATTTGTCGATGCTGAACATAAGTGCACTAGTCACAATTTTGGCTGCAGATTCCTCGTTAGAATGCCAAGTTATTTTAAACACACAGGTTTCACATTAACATGTTCAAACAAAATTGATTTGATCGATGAAGAGACATGAAAACAAAACTAGCAATATCTCCAAGTGGACTCAATTCAGAAATCAAAACAACAAAAAACAAGTGGTACCCAAAAGAGACAAAATCTCATAGAATATTTTAGGGTGTGTTGAGCACTCAACACTCTGAAATTCGAAAAAATTACTTCCCGGAGAGGCGGACCATTCTGCTCGACCACTACTCAGGGTGAATGAAAAGAAGAAAGACTGTCCTAGACCATTCCCCCACACTGGCCACAAGGGGAATCACTGTCTATGGTAAATCAAGAATCTATTAGACCATTTTCATTATGAAAATGACTGTCCGATCTGGACCATTCTCAGAACTGGAAAATCCATGTCCGTCAGAAATCTTGGGCCACTTTCTGGATTGGAAGGATACTGCCCAACCTGGACCATTTTCCAAACTTGAAATTGACTGCCCATAAATCATTATCATATTAGTTCTCCCTCCCAACTTGGGAGTAATCTCTTCCTTTTCCAATAAGAAAGTTATCTCCACGAGTACCATATTGTCCCTTAAGTACACAAACTTTTCATCTTGGACATATGATTTACCAAAACATTTGCTATCTTCCCAACTGTGAAGAACTAATGGAGAACCAATTCTCCCCTCTGGACTCTATCGTGGAGAAAATAATACTCGATCTCAATGTGCTTCGACCTGTCATGGAACACAAGGTTCTTTGAAAGCTTCACACAACTCTGATTATCACAATATATTATGGTCGAATCCAACACCTGATTAGACAATCTAGAAACCAACTTACAGAGCCACACCGCTTCCGTACAAGAATCACAAGCTGCAATATGCTTTTCTTCTTCAGTTCTGAGTGCAACTGACTTATGTTTCCTTCTAGCCCATGACATCGCGACAAAGCTCAAACTGAAACATATCCAAGTAGCACTTATTTTATTATCTGCACTCCCTGCCCAATTTGAATCGATAAATCCATGCAACTGTATATCATAACTCAAACATCCCACAAATCAAATATTCAACTCAGTATTCGCCAAATACATTACCAAGCCATTCAATTGTCGATACAAAGAAGGGTCTACTAGATCAAAGTCTCTCAACTTCTTCATATCTATCATCATGAGCGTTTTCCATGGATTTGCAATCCATCATCCCATATTTTTGAATAACCATTTCATTATAATTCCTATCTCATAGGACATTTTCACTTTGCTTCTGCTGTACATGAGAGGCTCTACACCAAGTTGCTTGAATCCATACAAGGTCTTCTTCCATCTGCATACAAGGGTCTCTTTCTGGTACACCTCAAAACCTTGAGGTTTCTCTATATATGATTCTTCTTCAATTACTTTGTTTGAGAAGAACAATATTTACATTCATCTGATGTAAACTCCAACCCATGGATACTGCAGGAGATATAATGGCTCAGGTAGAGGTATGTATAGTTACTGGAACAACCTGTCATCATAGTCTTCTCCCTTCTTCTAGGAGAACCCTCTAGCCCTGAGTCTCACCTTGTATCTATCAATGCTTAAATATTTTTCACAATTTCATACATAAATTGTTCTTCATCACAAATTCCTTCCATTCCTTCTACTTGACTACTTCTATTCGATCCAAATCATGCTGGTAGTCTTATAATTCTCGGTATAATAACTGGTTGGTTGTTCTGAATTTTCTTATGTTCTTCCTCATGTTTCTCTTCAATTTTGGATTTCATGAATTCCTATATAGATTCTATGTCCTTCCTTTCTGAAGGTTCCAACTTCTTCTTTTCATCATAGGCACATAAATGTAGATGGACAACCAAGGATACTCAAAGATTCTTTTCGAATGTCTTCTATTTCCAATGAAGAACATGGATATATAATTCATAGTCTTCACAAATTCTTCTTCGATGGATCATATCATTGGGGATTATCTCCCTCCTAATCCCAACTTCATGCTTGAATGAGAAATATGCATGCTCTTCTTTTTGGAATTCTGTGATCAACTCACTCCATCTGAGAGAGTCCATGCTTCCATCTGTTGCATCTCTCTTTGCTTTCTGCAAGGTGTCACAAGCTTGTTCAGGTTTCCTTTTGATTACTGAATTCCTTCGATTTTGACTCCTCCGAGTCTCTTTAAATTTATTTCTATATATTCTGATTGATTCCCATCTCGCAGTTGTGTCATCCTTATAATCTTCTTCTATGATGGCTTCTGCAAAGATTGTTCATCAAACAAATTTCTAAAGGGTACCTTCCTGGAACAAGAACAACAAGAGCATTAAATATATTTCTAGAGGAAATGTTAGTTCATCTTGCAAAAAAGTACAATAAGAATCTATATCAATGGTATTCATATGAAGTCAAGTATTCATTGCACCTAGCAATAATAGAATCTTTCAGAGACTATTTTAACAATTTGTAATGTAGTTGTTGATGATCGCAACATCGTGAAACATCCTCCAAGATACGTTCTCCTATGTGACTGAGTTGAATCAACTTCAGAGGGAGACCAATGTTGGGGCATCGTTCTCCTCTGTGTGAGAGTTGAGTCATCCCCCAATGGTTGGGACATCATTCTTCTCTAGAGAGTTGATTTTCCCCCAAGTGGTTGGGTGTGTCCATGTGATGGGTGTATCATTCTCCTCTATGTGAGAGTTGAGATGATGTGGTACTCCATATGACTCTATTGAGTATGGCGTCCTTATTGTTGAGCACAAGTGGACATGTCCGTATTGGTTGAGCACTAGTGGACGAGTGGATCCCTTGCTATATTGTTTAAGTGTAATATTTACTTGTAACCCTAATTGTGATGTAAAGGGTACAAGTCAACCCCACCATATGTGAAAGATAATTAATTATTTTCTGAGTTATTGAGGTCAGCCATGTTGTGCCAATAGAAACAACTTTTGCTGTGTCTAGGTCTAGTATAAATAGAGGTGATTTCCCCATTGAGGAAACACACTCTCACACTTGTCATTTGGAAATTTTAGCAAGTGCATTTTTAGGGCTGAAGTGCGCACCTCTCTTGGGCACAAGTTTCAAGGTAGTAGAGAACCCTCTTATGTGCATTAGGGTTTTATGGTTGGGGGATATTCTCTTGAGAATATAGAAAATGATTGTTGGGTTTTCTTCCCTTGAGTACAAGGGTTTGCCAGGATATTTTTTGTGTTCTTGTGCCTGGTACTTCTTCTTGTGATCTTTGTTATCACAACACTTGTGAATGGTGTAGCTACACTTGTTTATGGTTCAAGTAAATGCTAAAATTAAATAAACCTCATGCTTGAGCCTAGAATAGTGAAAATTCAACATGGTATCAAAGCATAGGTATTGAAGAAGCCATAGGTCTATGAAAATGTTAGAGATCAAAGATCATCTAAGTGCCATTGGAGAAATCATATCAGACAAATAACTTGTCTTGACCACTCTCAATGCTCTTCCAAGACATTGGGAACCATTTCTTCAAAGTATCAGTGGTAGAGAAGAGCTACCTACTTTTGATCGTCTATGGATAGACTGTACCCAAGAGGAAACCAGACTTATAGCCAGAGGAGTAGAAGACTCCCCTCATGATGAAAATCATGCTCTTTCCTTTCATACAAATAAAGGAGGAAGAAATAAAAGAAACTTCAACCAAACATTTAAAGGCGTGAAGACTTCATCAACTTCAGGTTATGATCATAGAAAAGACATGTCAAATATCCAGTGCTTCAGATGTGACAAGTATGGACACTTTGCGAGAAATTGTCCTAACAGGAAGAAGGGAAGACAATATGACTCCACTGCTGACATTGATTGAGACCCACCTCAGAGAGATGAAGACATGAGAGATGATGATTTCTTCCTCTGACCTTTCTAAGGAAGACCAAATGCAATATTGAGAATGACTGTAGACTAGGGTAAGTTTTTTACTAAATTCCTTATTTGATTTAATCATTAACATGTAGTTGCTTGAATTTTGATGACAAAGGATATTATCCCTGGTATGGGATCCCTCATAACTTGGACCATTATCCATGATACGAGAGTCCATTTTTTTAATTGATTATTATCTTAGTATGAGAGGCCATCAAAGTACTGTCGAGTCAGTAGAGGACCTGAGAAGAAATGAGATATCTCTAGGTTAGCAACACATTAAAAGGAACATGCCTATCCTTTAGACTTCAGAGGGAGTCACTTGAATCAGAGGAAGTCAAACTATTTGATAAGAAGGAAGAGAAAATACCCTCCTCTCCCCCTTTAGCAGTTCAGAGGGAGACTGTTATTGATCCAGTTGTTCTAGTTGATCTAGTTTCTCCATTTTATATTCCTCACCGGTTCAAAAAGAATTATTGTTGAATGCAAGCAAGTATTGAATTCTGAATTCGAGATGAAGGATCTGGGTATGATGCACTACTTCTTTGGACTAGAAGTATGGAAGAGGACTGGTGAGATTTTCCTGAGTCAAGGAAAATATAGAGTGGAGATATTGAAGAAGTTCAGTATGACAGATTGAAAATCCATGGTGATGGATTTGAAGAAAATGAACGAGGCTTCTACCAATTCAGGCTAGATTGATCCACATTTATACCGACATCTGATTGGATCTTTGATGTATCTGGTTAACACCAGACCTGATATATGCTATGCAGTGAATGTACTGATTCAATTCATGAGTCAACCGAGATAGAATCACTGGATA
>ML789981.1:546634-575485 GCA_009831015.1 Picea engelmannii | reverse complement strand
GTTTTTCTTTAGCTCTTGGGTCCATGGAGTTTCTTATAGATTCCATGCCCTAAAGATTTCACTTCTTCCTTTCATTATAGAATCATGGATGTGGATGGACAACCAGGGATACTTTAAGGCTTCTCTTCGAAGAAGACTTCTTCCGAGGTTGAACTGAACACGTACTGTTTTTCATGGATGCTACCATGGATATATACTTCATCATATTCAATGGATCATAGGATTATCTCCCTCATAATCCTTGCTTCATGTATGAGTGCATATAATTGGCTCCCTCCGTTTAACAGAGTCCACGATTTCGTCTACATCTGTATGGTCTTCTGCAATATATAATTGGATCCCTCCATCTAACAGAGTACACGCTTCTGTCTTATTATCTTCTGAAAAATATCATAAGTCTTTCTCCAATTTCCTCTTGATTTCTGACTTCTTTCTGTCTTTTCTTCTTCTAAGTCTCTTCATGATTGAGTCCGATTTCTCTTATCTTGTAATAGCTTCCACATGATTTGTTTGATGTATTTCATCCTTTCATGTGTATTATATAACTTGTATAATGATAGCAATCCTTATCTTGTTGTTCTTCCATAGGTATAGTTCTTCTTGGAACACATTATCTTCCAAGAGATAGATATACAAGATATGTATAGAGATGATGCAAATAAGATATGTACAAGAACTAAGAAGAGTATTTTTACCTTCAGAAGAAGAAGTCTCTTTCATCCTGCTTAATCTTCTTTGTAGGTTCCTTTTCTTCGGAAACTGATTCTTTGTGTTTCTCCTTCCTTTTATTTAGCTTGGGACAGTGATTCTTGTAGTGACCATACTTTCGGTAGTTGAAGCATTGTATTTTTGAAATATCTTTCTCTTGATTTGGATTCCTCCTTGAACCAAGCTTCCTTTTGTTCCTGAAATTATTGAATCTTGCTGTGAAGGCTTGATCATTGTACTATTTTGGGGTTTCTATTTTGAACTAATCCTAGATTCTTCTTGAGCACATCAAGTCCAAATTTCTTCAAATGTAGGATACTCCTTCCTTGTGTTCATGCTTGCAGAAAATACATCCCATGTCTTGGGAAGACCATTGAGTACTATGTTTACCAATTCCTTCCCTGAAATGATCTCTTAAATATCTTGTAGTTGATCTCTTAACTGGGAGATCCTCACAAAGTATGATGTTATTCTATCATCATCATTCATCTTCATGTCACAAAGCTCATTCTTTAGACTCATTATTTGTCCAATGTTTTTGACTGAGAAGAGGTTTGATAGGGCATCATACATATTCTTCGATGAGTCAATATGGGAGATGTAAGGTATCAAGTGGTATTTTATAGAGTCCACTATGATACTCATGGAATTGATGTCACCATCTTTGAACTTCTCCATAACTGCAATGTTCTGCAGTTCCTTCTCTTTTCCTTCAAACTCTGGTTCCATGATCTTTCCTTTCACGATATCCAACACTTTATTCTTGGCAAGGATGAGTTCAATCCTTGTCTTCCATGCTCTGAAGTTAGAAGCTCCATCTAACTTGTTTTCTGGCTTCATAGAGTAATTCATGGCTGCTTTGACTTGGTCAACCCTAGATTTGACCAGAAACTCAACCTTGACTTCTTGGATTGCTGAGAGTATCAGGAGATGCGATAGGCTAGGGCACACAGATCTATCCAGAAATTAGGTCAATCCCTTCACTTAAGGTGCCTCAATGAGAGGATTAGGGTTTTTTCAACTGCACCTGCTAGTAACCCTAACGACAGTGCTTTGGTGACTTCTCCTGCTAGAAACCCTAGCGGAATTTCTTTGAAGAGATTAATATCCTTATGGCTATGTTTCCTTCCAATGGTTAGACTGAATGAAGGAGGTGTGGGACAATAACCTGTTAGAATATAATGGATGTGCTCGTTTTACCATTGAAAATATCTCTATTGTCATCCAACCATAGGTCGAAGCCACCCTCCGAGCACCTTAACCTTGACAAAGAATCACTCCGGAAGCAAACCCTAGGATAGATATCCAAACAAGGGGTAGTGCACCTTTCCCCGAGGATAGTGCACCAACAAAATCTGATCAGATTGTCCAAACCCTAACCAAGAGATAGTCCAAGCCAAATGTGATCTGCTAGCTGTAGTAGTTGCAATGGAATATCTCCTCCAAACGTGTGTACAAAACTGGGCACTGCAGTGCACACACGTGCTGCTCTGCAATTCTGAGACTGCCTGCCAGAATGAAGATTGGCCTCCTGTATTTATAGTAATTCTGGCTAACTGCCTGGGTCGATTTCTCATTCTGGGTATCTGTCTGTTCAGTATATATATTATTTCTTTTTGCTGAATTCTTCTCTTGGAGGATAATAACCTAATACAAGTTATCTTCTTGAGACAACATGTCTTCTAGGGTTATTAGCCAACTCATTAGGGTTTCTTTTTGCTTCCCGGAATATTCTATTCTCGTCAAGTTTACACGTGGAGGTAAATACCTCCTGTAGCTACCATAATATCAACAATACCTTCCTACACATGAACATATTGCATATATATTCACCAAACCAATTTCCAGGACAAAGTTCGAGTACTTCTGTGAGAGACTTGTCCTGGTTGAGAATGCTTCCCTAGATGAGAGAGAGTGTTGATGATTTCATCGTCGTGAGACATCCTCCAGGATATGTTCTCGTCTATGACTGAGTTGAGTCCACCTGAAAGGGAGCCCATTGTTGGGCATACCCACGTGGTGGGGCATCGTTCTCCTCTGCGTGAGAGTTGATTCATTCCCCAATGGTTGGGGCATTGTTCTCCTCTAGAGAGTTGAGTCATCCCCCAATGGTGAGGTGTGTCCATGTGATGGGTGTATCATTCTCATCTGTGTGATAGTTGAGACGATGTGGCACTCTAGATGATTTTGTTGAGTATGACGTCTCTATGGCTGAGCACATGTGGACGTGTCCTTAGTGGCTAAGTACTAGTAGACGTGTGGATCCCTTGATATATTATCTAAGTGTAAGATTTACTTGTAACCCTAATTGTGATGTAAAGTGTACAAGTTGGGCCCACCATATGTGAAAGATAATTAATGTTTATTGTTATAATTAATTATTTTTTGAGTTATCGAGGTCGGCCCTGTTGTGCCAATAGACACAACTTTTGTTGTGTCTAGGTATAGTATAAATAGAGGTGATTTTCCCATTGACGAAACATAGTCTCACACTTGTCACTTGTCATTTGGAAATTTCAGAAAGTACATTTTAGGGGCTGAAGTGCACACCTCTCTTGGGAGAAAGTTTCAAGGTGGTAGAGCACTCTCTTGTGTGCATTAGGGTTTTATGGTTGGGGGATATTCTCTTGATAATACAACAAAGGATTGTTGGGTTTTCTTCCCTTGAGTAGAAGGGTTTCCCAAAATATTTCTTGTGTTCTTGTGCATGGTACTTCTTCTTGTGATCTTGGTTATTGCATCACTTGTGAATGGTGTAGTTGCATTTGTTTATAGTTCAAGTAAATGCTAAAATTAAATAAACCTCATGCTTGAGCCTAGAATAGTGAAAATTCAACAGTAGCAACTATCACCCTTGATATATACAAATTTGAAGACATAACAATTTACTCAAACTTGGAACGTGAAGCCTCACTTGCTATGGAGGGTGTGCTTGTTCTTCTGAATGCACTGAATCAAAGATTACATCTTGGACAAGGTCTCTAGTACTTTCCATGCAAACACACTCATGTTTTTCTAGATGTTATAACTTAGATAACATATACAAGTGCATATGTTTGAAACCTTGTAACATCGTCCAACTTGGCATCCAATTTGAAACTAGATACCATCTTGACAAGACAAGATTAGAAACTCAATCAGAAGGTTCAATGACTAGGACAAGCTAGGAACTCTAAAGTTTCAATTTTGACCACAAAATCAATTCGACCAGAAGTCAACCTTAGACTTTGTCTTTGACCAAAAATTCAAACTTGATATTTTTTCTAGTTGAGGGTACCAAGAGGTGTGCTAGGCTAGGGTGCACTAGGATGTCAAGGAATTAGGTCAAATGTTTCATCATAAGGGCCCAAACACAAGGGTTAGGGTTTTTTGCAGCTACATAATTAGAAAACCTAGCTACAACTGTAACTGGTGCCACAACGAGCATAACAAATAACTTCCCAATCTATCTTCCAGTGGTTAGACTATCTGAAGATAGTGTGGGTCCATAAACTATTAGAATAAAATAAATGTGCTCATTTTTACATAGACAATATAACAATATTGTCACCCAACCATAGGCATGAAGCCACCCTCGAGCACCTTTAACCTTGACAGACAGAATAATTCTGGAAGAAAACCTTAAAACCAATAGCCAACCAACATAGAGTATCTCTCTCCAAGGCTAGCGCACCAAGAAAATAATCCAAATCATAACCAAGGTAGAAATTCCAAACCTTAACCAAGTTGAAAGTACAACCATAACCATAAGCCAAAATCCAAGTTGTAGTAGCTGTAACTGCACTCCCTCTCCAAAACTTGCGCAACACTATTCTGTGAGTTGTGAGAGTGTGTATGAAAAATGAGATCTAGAGCCCTCTTATTTATATTCCTCCAAATGACCTAACTGGGTCGACTTCTACTTTTGGAGGATAATAACTCAATATTAATTATTCTCTTGAGCCGACTTGTCTTCTAGGGTTATTATCCAACGTTTTAGGGTTTATCTTTCTTCACATAATATTTTAGTCTCATTGAAGGTTACATATAGAGTTTAATACCTCCCGCAGCTACCATAATATCAACAAAGTCCCCCGTAGGACTTTTAATGTTTTCTACAAATAAAAATTTCCTACAAAAACGAGATATTTTAATTGTAATTGATAAATAAGTCAAATAAGTGGTACTAGGAGGTATCATATGCCTTGCGGGTATTCATTTTATTTATTAGAATACCCACTTTACCTATGTAACCATTTTTTGAGTGAAAATAGTGATTTTAAATCACTAATAATCAATTTCTCACAAATAGTGAATAAAAGACATAAAAAAGACAAAAATCATCATTGCTAAAATTTTGGAAACATGTTGGGGACATTTTTTGATCAACTAAGCTTCACTATTATTGAGTGGCACTCAAGGGAGACTTCATTGAGAGTTAAATTGGGTGAGATGGCAGCCCACTTGGAGTTTGAGGATATTCTCCTTAGAAAGTGCGCCCTCTCTCTCTAGAGGTGCCATACCCATAGAGAGGTGGCATGCTCTCATGAGTTCTCCCATGTAGTGGTGGAATTCCACTTAATTTCTTTGAGCGGTGGCACTTTACCCTTGATCCATTTTTCTTATTGTCTCTTGGAAAGTGCACCCCCCTCCTTAGGAAGTGCACCCCCCCTCCTTGGGATCTTCACCCAAGGAGCTATAAAATAAGAAATCCTCCCTCATTCAAACTAGATTTGGAGACTTGGGATTATGCTGTTGTAATGCTTCTGAGCTTATTGGAATAGAAATAAAGAATACTTTGGAGGTCATACCTGCATGTTGTGAAAATGTGTGGATGTTCCATGTTCCTTTGATGTGTTGAGGTAACTGTAGGTTTGATTTCTTGCATGTATTTTTCAATTTTTCCTTCAATAACAAGATCTAGTAAGCTAGTTTTCATTTCTAAATCTTGTTTTTATTAGAATATGTGATTCAATATTTCATGTTCTTCTTGTTTGACTGACATTTTTTCTAGATCCCATGTGTAGGGAACACCCATCTTTGAGAGAGTACTTTGCACTATCTTTCTAAGTTTGTAGGGCCTTGAGATTGGAGAAGTGGAGGATTTTAGCTTGAATCTCCATCATCTTCAACCTACTTCTATCTAAACAAAGTCCCTCTACAATCCACCAAGAGAACTCCATAGCCCAATATCTCTTTCCTTTCTCTTTTTTCTCAACAAAATTTAAAGAGTTCTTTGTTACCTTATCTTGCATGTTATAGATCTAATTTCCTTTCTAAAAAAATCATACATAGATCTTTTACATGCATGCTTAAATATATCTAGATCTCATGTTAACTTTGATATCATCAAAAAGTTAGATCTATCATAGAAATTCGTCTTTTAGCAAGCTTTTTTTTTTTAATCTAAATATTTAAAGGCTAAAATGTAGTTTCTTTTAAAGTGATTTCAGTTCAATATTTAGCAAGTTTAGTGCTCTTTTGTTTGTTGTTCTGAAAAACAAACAAGACCACTTAGGAAGCTCTTCATTTAACTTATTGTGGTTGTAAATAACTAGTTTAGTGCATTTTTTAACTTAGATTTTTTTCTTGCAGTTTTGACTTTATCCACAAGTTGTCCAATGTGATTTTGGGCATCTTTGTGGGTTGTTTTCTTGCCGTGCTTTTGCATGTTTGTGGACAAAGAATAAGAGATGCTGGCCAAATTTTGAAGACTTGGACCATCCGGGACCCCCGAGAGAACCTATCCTCCTTATTTAACAAACTATGAAAATTGTAAGCTTAGTGGTCTTGTTCCTATAATGGACCACAAGAATTTACCCAAAAAAGAGATTGTAACATCAATAAAATCAGTGGGCTACTCAGTGCCCAGTCTTAATCCCCCTGGGGGATTGGTGTCTTGTTGTGTCATTGTCTCAGTTTTTCCTCTCTATGCTTTTAATTTTGTTAATTAAAAAGATAAGATAAATCCTAAAATCAATCATAGCACAACAAAACATTAGAATAGTTTCCATTTCCTATATTAGTTTAGTTTAGTTTCCTTTTTATTTCCAGTTGTTTCATTTATGCAATTTTCAAGTTAGCAAATAAACCATTCCTTCAACTTCCCCTAGTATGTTATCGACCCCTCCTCTGTGAGCTTTGGCTTGATCTTTGGTGTGGGTTCCATACAGAATGGGGACCGGTCAATGTGGATCTAGTTTAATAGGACAATCCAATATTAGTTATTTCTAAATTAGGATCTACAAATGAACTTGTGTGTGAAGTAAGACATGACCTTTGAGATCTAGGTTCTCCTCGTGTTGGACCTCTAGCATTTTTCTTTATACCTAGTTAAGGGATAACTTCTAGAGGGCCTAAAATTTAGATTAGATTTCCATTTTGCAATCACTTGCACATATTTTACACCCATAAGTGGACTTGCACTCACATAAGCCACTTCACAATAAAACCACAAACTTAGGAAACCAACTTAATAATAAAACTACCAAGAGCACTTGCAATACTTTTCTTCAACAACATCATCTTACTATTGGCAATGGTCTCACTACATTTACTTTTCAGTATTTTACTTCAAGAATTTGCAAATCTAAATATTTTCCTTTTACCTTGAAGTAACTCATGGTTGAATGTGTCTAATTTACTTATGTATCAATGAATGCATATTTCAAATAGTGAATGAATTATATATGCTGCTAGGTTAAATTGATATATTGCTCTTGCTTTCCTCAAAATCCTAGATCTCCTTTTCTGGTACTTAGCTTACTTATCCTTAGTTATTTTTTTAGGGACTACCCCCCTTGGCTTCACTAGGAGTTAGCCTAGATGTAGGAGTTGAGGATCATTTGATAAAACTTTGAATAGAGACTTTCCCCCAAGGACACACCCAATGGATTGAAGATTTCTTCCATGCTACTCGAGTTGTGTATAAGGTGGCAACATTCTTTGGCGTCGTTGTCGGGGATAAATATTTCTATTCCTAGAATACTACTTTTGGTTTTCTTTTTTATTTTTTCTTTGTTTATGTATATTGTGAATATTTGAAATTGACTCGAATCATTTGGCGACTCCACTCAATCAAAATTTGACAAAGTATTCTACAAGAAAGAATTCACAATTTTTGTAAGGGAAATAACATTTATCGTCACCATTTTCACCCCCTTTAATTTTTTTCCTACCTCTAATGATTTCTGATATTCTTCCCCACATACATATACTGATGATTATCTTATAAAATTGAATGGTGTATAATAGAATATCTATTATATTTTTCTATTATAACATATGAAAAAAAACTTGTTTTTTGTTCACCAAGAAGACCTTATACCCGTTTTGAACTGTCGATGCTATAGAAAACTTGTCACAACATCCATAAAATGCAACATATTTATAGATTTTATAACGTCACAATTTCAACGATAATTAACCAAGTCAATGTTGACTTTGTCAAATAGTGGGTGACCGTTAGGGGGGAGGACCTAGTGTCCACACCGTTGCAAGAGCGATGCACATTTGATGTCATCACAAGAGAGATGACCTTCATAAGGTGTCACTCTTACGATGATTTGAAAATTACGTCACACGTGCAACGATATCGGGCATGATGGAGAAAAAAACTTAAAATTTCCTCTATTTTTTGACTATATGGCCAATTTTGTCCATAACGTCACAAGTAGATCGTCACAATTTTTCCAATATGTAGTAGTGTCAACCATAGAAGGTGTAAAAAACTTGTTTGATGCGAACCTTCATGAGTCTAAGTAAGATTTTTTTTCAGACTGTTGTAGACAATGGTGCTTGTTTAAAACAAAAAGGGCCATTCCTATAACAAAGGTAGGGGGATTTTGACATTGGTCTATGCAGTAAATGTTTGGGATTAAAAACCAACCTTGATAAAAACTTTGAAGATATATCAAACCCATGTTTTTATAAGGTTCTTTGTACCATGGATTCTGCTGTGAGACTCTTTAGACTATGTAGACCAGGTGGGGTAAGGTTTAGGACCGTTTGTTCATTTTAAAAGAAGAATTTGACAGTAACTAGTCCACTGAAGCTGCCTGAGATTGTGTTTATGCCTGAGAAGGTGTCTTTGTTGGATCATAGAATATCAAGATGTCTAATAAGTACTTTCATACCACACCTTTTACACATTTTATTGAGCACTAGATTTTGTTTTAGACAATGCATGAGTTTTGACAATATCATATGCACAATTTTGATGATGATGACCACAATATTGACCTCTTTTTGACATCAAGGACACACAAACCTTTTGTCTTTAATGACAATACCATATTATCCTTCTTTTGAAATTCATGCCAACTTCATAACATCATGTCCAACATTGAGAATATTGACCTACTTTGACATCAACGCCAACACCATTTCCTGTTGGTTGTGGAGCCTGATTATCTTCTTGATTCAAAGGTCTTCATTTTCAGTCGTGTTTATACCCTGTGAAGACTTTACACCCAGGAATAATGTACACTCATCCATGTAGGGGAGCGCAGGGGGGTTACCCTCCTTATGGGCTCTGGGGGGGCTATCCGCCCAGTTGGGGGGTCTGGGGGTAAGCGGGCCACCAACGAGGGTTCGAGGGACAATGTTCCCCGATGGGGGTTCGAGGATGAAGCCCATGAAGGAAACAAATCCTTGTAAATTTATATTGTAATTTCATAGTAAATATGGACCGTTCATTATAAGGTCACAAATCTGACGATAGAAGTTATGTTCATATTTTTTTCCCTAGAAGGAAACCCTCTTTTATGAGGGAAATGTATTGCAACTATGTATCATTGTGAATATTGTATTCTGAGTGAGGAGACTTTGAGAGAAAGAAGAGGAAGTTACAATGGGTGTGCTGTAAGTTGTATCCCTTCATTTGCTGGATAATAATAAAGGAAGGACCTGGAAATTTCTCTGGTGGATGTATCCCACACTGGGTGAACCATGTATATCTATGTCTCTATTGTATTATGTATCTTATGTGTTTTATTTCCGCATTTGTTTTATTTTATTGCTCCACGATCCCATTTTTCTAACAACTGGTATCAGAGTGAAAGGTAACTCATAGGAAAAGAGCGTCTTTGGTTCGAGTGGAAGCAATGGTGGAAGATGGAAAGTTTAGGGTCGAGAAATTTAATGACAAAAAATACCAGTTATGGAAGATGAAGATGGCAGATTATTTATATCAATAGGATCTATTCCTACCATTGGGTGGAATAGTAAAGAAGCCGATGACCATGAAGGACAGAGAATGGGAGGTTCTTGATAGAAAGGCACTAGGAACGATACGACTGAGCTTGGAAGCATCGATGGCTTTCAATATTTCGAAAGAAAATACAATGAAGGAGATGACAGACACATTGGATTAACTACATGAAAAACCCTCGACGTCCAATAAGGTATTTATAATGAAGATATTATTTAATATGAAGATGTCAGAAGGTGGGTATGTTGTAAATCATTTAAATGAATTTAATATGGTTACCAATCAACTAAGTTCTGTAAAAGTGGACATTGATGATGAGGTCATGGCTCTTCTAATCTTGTTCTCATTGCCAGAAAGATGGAATGGCTTGGTCATGGATGTAAGTAATGCTGTCTCTGGTTCAAATACTTTAAAATTTGATGATGTTGTTGGTGTTATCCTTGTGAGGAAATGTGACAGAAAAGAACAGGTGAGACATTAGGTAATGCGTTAAACATGGAGAACACGAGAAGACAAAAGGATAGAGGAAAGGGATCTGGTAACCATGAGAATTATAGGAAGGGAAGATCCAAATACAGACTGGGAAAGAGAGAGTGCTGGAATTTTGGGAAGAAAGGACATCCGAAGAAATAATGCAGAGCTCCAAAGAAACAAAGAGATGGAGAACATGAGAAAAATCAGGAAGCAAATGGAACAAGTGATGTGTTACAAGATGCTTTGTTTCTTTCTGTAGATAATATTTCTGAGTCTTGGGTAGTATATTTAGGGGATTCATTTCATCCCACAACCCATATGATACATTTTCTAGATTATGTTCAAGGTGATTTTGGACAGGTTCATTTGGGTGATGATGCACCATGCAAAATTGTTGGAATGGGAAAGGTAAAAATAAAGCAAAGGAATGTTAACCAATAGTTTTTGAAAGAGGTAAGATATGTTCCAAATCTAAGGAAAAATCCAATTTCAATAGGGCAGTTGGCAAGTGAAGGTTGTATATCCATATTTACAGATAACATGTGGAATGTCACCAAAGTCTCACAAGTGATTGCAAAAGGAGAGAAGGTATGTACATTGTATTTATGTATTGGTAATACTAACTCTTTTATCTCTTTAGCTTCTACATGAGTGGATACAACATTGTGGAATCATAGGCTTGGACACATGAGTGAGAAGGGGATGCATATACTTCACAAAAGAAATTTGTTGCTAGATCTTAAACAAATTGATTTGGATTTCTGTGAGCATTGTGTTTATGGAAAACATAAGAGTGTAAGATTTCTTAGGGTCTGAAAAGAAAAGAAGAGTGAAAGGTTAGAGCTTGTGCATACAAATGTATGGGTGATCCAGATTTTATTAGAAGAATGAAATGAATACAGATTATTAACAGGTGCTTAACACAAAAATAATAGAGATACAATAAAATTGGTTTTCTATTCAATAATGAAATAAGCTGAAACTGTAAAATGCAGTGGAAACAAGCTTGCTGGAATGGTGGCAGCTTATCTCTGAGAAGAGATGTGATGGCTACTTGCATTCACAAGAAGAATATTACAATGAGGCTCTGAAGGCCTTTTTACAATAAACAAGAATGCCAAAACCATAGACATCCAAAAACCTAACACTAGGAGATGAAGTGCCAAAAGTCATGTGGGCCCCGTTTGGGTAAGTTAGTACATCAACTTCCCGAGGTCGTAACTTTTGCATACGATCTCCGTTTTAGGTGTGTGATAGCCCGTTGGAAATGTATCATCAAGGATAATCATTTTTGGGGATCAATCATGCCTTCTTTTATCATTGAGAATCTCGATCCCAAAATACCTTCATTTAGACCCTCAAAATGGCCCCAGAAGTTAAAACTGCTAAAAATAGTAGATTGCCAAAATTGTCAGAAAACTGTTTTGAGCCAGTTGGAAAAGGTGGGTGGCCACCGATATCCATATGGATCAATACTCCCTCCTTAGGAAGCAATGGTATCCATTGCGTTGAGGTCCCCCATCAGATGAGGAAATTTCTGATGAATTTGGCCTCGGATGAGCCACTTGCCTTGGTGCAGGAGATGCCTTGCTTTGACGACTCGATAAAGCTGGATACTTTGTTGTCGAGTGCCCTTGATCTGTGTGTCCACAATATTATCATTGGATGCTTTTTGTATGTAGTCAGGGTTGAGATCTGTGGGTGTCAGTTGTTCTGCTACTTCTGAGGTGTCCAATAATGGTGGGAAATAAGGGCGAAGGAGATCCACGTTGAACACTGGGTGTAGGCCAAGAAAAGGAGGAATGTTGAGCTCAAAAGAATTATCCCCAACAACCTTGGTGATAGTGTATGACTCATAACAGAGTGGTCAAATCTTTCTGCAAGGTGTTCTTTCTGCAAGTGCAACCAAACTTTGTCTCCCACCTGAAACTTATGTGGCACCCGATGTTGATCATGGCATTGTTTGTACTTGTCATTGGACTTCTGTAGGATATCTTGAACCTATTGGAGGATGTGCTAGATCCGCTCAATGAACCGGGTGGCTTTTTCAGCTTCAGTTGGAGCAGGAGATGAGTCAGTCAAGGTGACCGCAAGGGGAAGTGCAACATCTATGGATCCAATGTTTGAAATCCCAACCCCACCTGAAAGGGGCTGTGGCCGGTTGAGCTATGCAGAGCTTGGTTGTATCTATGCTGGACATAGGGAAGGATCTCATTCCATGTGCGAGGGTGCTTTGAATTATACATGTGAAGGATATGCACAATCATTCGATTTACAAACTCGGTTTGGCCATCTGTTTGTGGGTGGAAGGCCATGGATTTGGTGAGCTTGGTGTCCAATAGTGACCATAGGCTCGACCATAATGTGCTGAGAAATTGACTATCCCAATCTGATACAATGGTTTGTGGGATTCCAAAATGTACCTAGACTCGCTCAAAGAAGAGCTTGGTAGTGGCCTCTGCTGTGATGCTCTTCTTGCAGGCAACTAGAATCGCCATCTTAGAAAAACGATCAACAACCACAAAAGCATAGTCATTTCCCCGCTTGGTGGATGGGAGGCCAGACATGTAGTCCATTGAGATGGATTCCCATGTCCTGTTAGGAGTAGGAAGAGGGTGTACAGACCCTATTTCTTAGTGGTCGGTTTGGAAATAGCGTAGGCAATGTAGGACCTGATATACTTGTTGACCTCTTGTCGAAGTTTTGGCCAGTAGAAATGTTTCTGTAGCATCGCCACTGTCTTTTCAATGTCGAAGTGTCCTGCCACCCGACTGTAGTGGGATTCCCATATTAGCTTTGCTCTCTCACTTGATGGAACACAGATATGGCCCAGACGACACAACAACCCATCATGAAGATGGAAATTATCGACAACTGTGTTTGCACCCAACATTTGGTAGGTGGTGGCGAAGTTAGGGTCTGTCTCATAGAGTTGAGGCCATCCATATGTCTCATGGCCGCAAGAGTCTAGCACCATGGTGAGTGCTGTGACTGGAGGTCTGCTAAGGTAATCAACGACATGATTGGTGCTTCCTATTTTATAGTTTATGTTGAGGTGGAATTATTGCAAGTATATGGACCACTTTTGATGGCGGTCATTCTGTAATTTTCCCTATGTCTGCATGAAATTCAATGGCTTATGATCAGTGTGGATGACTATCTCCTTCCCAAGAATGTAGTGTCTCCATTGGTGGCAGGCTTGCACAATGGAGTACATTTCTTTGTTGTAATTAGGGTACTTACGGATAGTATATGACAATGTCTCACTATGATAGACCACGGGGTGGCCATGCTGAGTGAGAACGACACCCACAACATAGTTTGAAGCATCTGTCTTGATCTCAAAGGGATGCTGTAGGTCTGGTAGTGAAATTATTGGGGTTGAGCACAAGCGCTGCTTAAAATCATCGAATGCTTATTGTTGGGACCAGACCCATGCAAATTTCTCCTTACCACCACCCTTGTTTATTTGGCTGAGGGCCCATGCAATATGGGAGAATCCCAACATGAACCTGTGGTAGAAATTGGCAAGGCCCAAGAAGCTCTGAAGCTCAGTGAATGTTGTTGGGGCTGGCCAGTCACAGATGACTTAGATCTTGTCTGGATCCACATGTATGCCATGCTGATCAATGATGTAGCCTAAGTAATGGACCCTGTCCATGCCAAAGGAGAATTTTTCCAAGTTGGCATATAGCTTGTGCTGCCGCAGGGTGTGCAGAACCTGCTGAATATGCTGCAAGTGTTTGGCCCAAGTCTTGCTGTAAATTAGAATGTCATCCAGATACACCACTACAAAATTATTGGTGAATGGTCACAGGATATCATCCATCATCCTCATGAAAGTGGCTGGAGCATTTGTCAAACCAAAGGGCATGACCAACCATTCAAAAAGGCCTTCCTTTGACTTGAAGGTGGTCTTCCAAACATTTGTCTTTTCTAGCGGGACCTGGTGGTAGCGAGAATTCAAATCAATCTTACTGAAGTATTTGTCCCCTGTGAGTTGATCAAGGAGGTCGTCAATTCGGGGAATCAAGTACTGGTTTCTGACTGTGATTTTATTCAGAGCCCGGTAATCAATACAGAGTCGCTAAGTTCCATCTTTCTTTTGTACTAGCACTATTGGGATCCCTCAAGGTGATGAGATGGGATGGATGTGCCCCTTGTGGAGAAGTTCTTGGATCTGTCGCTTGATCTCCTCATTCTCTAATAAAGAGCGACGATAGACTGGCCCATTGGGAAACAATGCACTGGGGGTTAGATCGATGGGGTGCTTGACTTGGCAGTGCAGAGGTACCCCTTTAGGTGAGGAGAAGATATCTGAGTATTCTTCCATGACCTTATCTACTTACTTCTGCTGTGTGGAGAGGTTGGTCGTAGAGACCCTGGATGTGGCTGTGATATTTCGCTTATTCTGAGAGAGAATCACAAAGAAGACAAACTTCCCCATCTGAGAGATGACCTTCCTGCATTGCTTAGCAGAAATCAAGGAAATAACACTAGGTGGGACTGCCTCGGTTGTCCTGTACAATTTCCTTTTCAAAGTAATAATAACACTATGAGGCCTAGAATCATATACAACATGATGTTTCCATAAATAAGGTTGGCCCAAAATAACATCACAAACTTCGAGAGGAGAAACATCACACAATACCTTGTCTTTGAAGGGATTGATGCCGTATGACAGTCAACACTATTGGTTGATGCGGAGATCGCTTCCTTGGCGGAGCCATCCAATGGTGTAGGGTTGTGGGTGCGACATTGTTGGAAGGGCCAACCGCTTGATGACCTCTGCTGACATGAGGTTCTTCTAGCTACCACTATCAATGATGAAGTGCAGTGAGGTGCCTTTTACCCACATCTGTGAATGGAAGAGGCGCTCTCCTTCTTCTGGCTCGTCTGGTTCACCAAGCTGGAGCTTGGTGGTAGCAACGCTGGCACTGGGTTCTGCATCAATGATCCATCTTCCCCTTTCTGATTCTGGCTCAAAGTCAGAATATGCATCTGATTCAGAGGCTTTGACTTCAGCCACCAACGACTACTTTGAGCGACAATCAACAATGTTATGCCAAGGGCTCTTATGGAAGTCTCACCACTTCCTGGTATCTTTCTTTGTCTTTTTGGTGTCCTTCTTTCCTTGCGGCTTGGACTGGTTGTCCTGATACTATGCATATTTACTCTATCCTTTGTTCGGTGGGTTGGGGCCACCCTTTCTTGGCTTTTGTTGTGAGGGGTTCCCAGTCCCAATTTGTCGTGTCTTTTGTTTGATCTTCTGCTTGATTTTGACGACATATCGGTAGGCCGCGCCCAAGGATGAGATGTCCAGAAATTAAATTTGAGTCTGGATGTATCTATGCAAAGCACCACGATACTTGAGCATGAGATGTTGCTCCAAATATTTGATACCCAGTTTGGTGCGCAAGGTATGGAAGATATTTGTGAAATTTGGCACTGCTTGGTCTCTTTCTTTCCGCAGTGTGGTCCATTTGGTATACAGGTCGTCATAACTTCCGATAGGGTAGTATTGTTCCTTAATAGCATCCCTGAAGGATTCCCAGGTGGCTGTGACTGAAAATAATGAGGTTTCCTCTATTTCCTTTTGCTCACAGAAAGTTTCCCACCAATATTTGACATGGGGAACGGCTTTGAGGAGCGCAAAAGTAATCTTTTCTCTATTCGAAAAGTTATGGACAAAAAAATACCCTTCTAGTAGATTAAACCACTTGTCTACAACATATGTGTCTATCTGACCTTCAAATATAGGAATATCAAAGTTTATTTTTACTTTGAAGGGGGTGGTGCCTCCGTTCGAAGAAGATGTGTCGCCTGTTGGTAGCCGACGAATGATTTGCGCGAAACTATCCATCATCTCGTTCCTCTGTTGCGTGAGGGATTCCTCAATCAACAGTTTGAAAGGATCTCCTATCCCACCATATTTCTTTTCTCCTGCCATGAGAGGTCGCTTGGGCATGCGAGAGCTTCTGTCCTCAAGAGAAATAAGCTCGAGACCCAACTCTTTGTACTCCAACCTCGTTGGGGACATGCATTAAGACATCAAGGAGTAAACCGCTCTGATACCACTAATCCAGATTTTATGAGATTAATGAAATGAATAAATATTATTAACAGGTGCTTAACAAGAACATAATAGAGATACAGTAAAACTGGTTTTCTATTCAATAATGAAATAAGATGAAACTGTAAAATGCAGCGGAAACAAGCTTGCTGGAATGGTGGCGGCTTATCTCTGAGAAGAGATGTGACGGCTGTGCGCATTCGTAAGAAGAAGATTACAATGAGGCTCTAAAGGCCTTTTTACAATAAACAAGAATGACAAAACCCTAGACACCCAAAAACCTAACACTAGGAGATGAAGTGCCAAAAGTCACGTGGGCCCCGTTTGGGTAAGTTAGTACATCAACTTCCCGGGGTCATAACTTTTGCATACGATCTCTGTTTTAGGAGTGTGATAGCCCGTTGGAAAGGTGTCATCAAGGATATTCATTTTTGGGGCTCAATCATGCCTTTGGATATCATTTAGAAGCTCGATCCTGAAAAACCTTCATTTAGGCCCTCAAAATGGCCTCGGAAGTTGAAACTGCTAAAAATAGTAAATTGCCAAAATTGTCAGAAAACTGTTTTGAGCCAGTTGGAAAAGGTGGGTGGCCATTGATATCCATCTGGATCAATGGGGACCATCTCAGGTATCATATCTTGGTCTCTCTCATTCTTTTGTTACTTTTATTGATGATGCAACTAGAAAAACTTGGGTTTATTACATTCGACAAAAATATGATGTTTTTGATACTTTTAAGAAATGGAAAGGTTTGGTTGAGAATGAGACATGAAAAAGGTTGAAGTGTCTCAGATAAGACAATGAAGGTGAATATTACAACAAGGAGTTTGATGATTACTGTTGATACCATGGGATTCGTAGAGAGAATATAGTTCCAGGAACACCACAAGAAATGGTGTGTCAGAAAGGATGAACAAGACAATCATGGAGCATGCAAGGAGTATGAGATTGCATGCTGGTTTTTCCTTACAGTTCTTGGAAGATGCTGTAGATACTGTTGTTTACTTAATAAAAAAAGGACATTCAATCTCTTTGGATAGTGGAATTCTAGAGGAGGCATGGACAGGTAAAAAGGTAAACTATTCTTTTTTGAAGACTTTCGGTTGTGAAGCATTTGTCCATACTGATAAAGAAAATAGAACAAAGCTTGAGGAAAAATCCAATAAGTGTACCTTTATTGGATACAGTGTTAATGATTTTGGTTATTGCTTATGGGATTATGAAAATCACAAAATAATTAGGAGTAGATATGTCATATTTAGTGAGAAGGTCATGTACACAGATCAGTTGCAGGGAAAGATACAAGAAAAAGAAAAACCAGAATACACAGTGCTTGATGAGATCACTGAAAAATAAATTCTAAAGGTACCAAAAAATCAAAATGTACAACAACAGGAGCAACAAGTACCTCAAACTCCTGCAAGTGTTGTTAGAAGATCTACCAGTTTAATTAGAGCCCCTGAATGATACTCTCCTTCATTTTATTATTTATTGTTGACCGATTCTGGTGAACCAGAATGTTATGAAGAGGCAATGCAGGTAGACACCAAAAATAAGTGGGAGAAAGGCATGACAGATGAAATGGATTCCTTGGTAAATAACTAGACTTGGGATTTGGTTCATTTTCCTACAAGAAAAGAGAATTACAGAATAAATGGGTTTACAAGTTGAAGGAAGAAGATGGATGCAAAAAAGCGGTACAAGGTTAGACTTGTTGTAAAGGGGTTTGCACAAAAGAAAGGTATATATTTTGATGAAATATTTTCTCCTGTTGTTAAAATGACTTCAATTAGGACTATTTTAAGTCTTTTGGCAGTATAAGATTTACATCTTGAACAATTAGATGTAAAAACATCTTTTCTCCATCGGGATTTGGAGGAAGAGATTTATATGAAACAACTACAGGGGTATGAGGTAAAAGGGAAGAATATTTTGGTATGCAGGTTGAAGAAGAGCTTGTATGGCCTAAAGAAAGATCCAAGGCATTGTTATTTGAAGTTTGACATGTTTATGATAGAACAAGGTTATAATAGATGTCATTCTGATCAATGTGTTTATTTTAAAAGGATAAAAAATGGAAGCTATATTATCTTGCTATTGTATGTAGATGGAATGCTTGTTGCGGGGTCTAATATGCAAGATATAAATGTGCTCAAGAAGAAATTATCTAATTCATTTGTGATGAAGGATTTGGGTGCTGCAAAGAAAATCCTTGTTATGAGAATAACAAGAGATAGGAAAAATCACAAATTGACATTATCTCAGGCTGAGTACATAGAGAAGGTGTTGGAGAGGTTTAGAATGTAGAATGAAAAACCAATTAGTACACCTTTGGCCAGCCATTTCAAATTAACTAAGGAAATGTGTCCCAAGACACAGGAGGAGATATAATACATGTCTAGGGTACCTTATTCATCAAAAATTGGGATCTTGATGTATGCGATGGTTTGCACAGGACCAGATATTGCACATGCAGTGGGAGTTGTGAGCAGGTATATGAACAATCTAGGTAAAGAACATTGGGAGGTAGTAAAGTGGATTCTTAGGTATCTGAGAGGTACTGCTACTCATGCATTATGTTTTGGAGGTTTAGACACTATTCTACAGGGATATTATGATTCATATATGGAAGGTGACAAAGATAACAGGAGGAGCACCACATGGTATGTTTTTAGTGTAGGTGGAACAACGATAAGTTGGATTTTGAAACTGCAAAAGGTTGTTTCACTTTCAACAACAGAGGCATAGTATGTTGCTGCTACAGAGGGTAGTAAAGTGATGATTTGGTTACAAAGGTTTATGAATGAATTGGGAAAGAAGAAGGAGAATAAAAGGTTGTACTGTGACAGTGAGAGTTCCATTCATCTTGAAAAGAACTCAACCTTCCATTTGAATACTAAGAATATACAAATCAGGTACCATTTCATACGATTCGTCTTGGAAGATGTACATTTGATGTTGGAAAAGATACACACTTGCCAGAATCCTGCAGATATGTTAACAAAGGGAGTAACCAGGGAGAAACATAGTTTCATCTCAGTTTCAATTGGTCTTCAAACAAGAATATGAAGATGAGAAATTTACCAAGTCTAAGAAGGATCATAGTCCAATAGATACAACAAAGGTGGAGTTGTTGAGATCGGTCTCCAAGTGGGAGATTGTTGGTTATGGATCCTTGTTATCGTATTGATTCAGAGGTCTTTGTTTTCATCCATTTTTATACCCCATGAAGACTTTACACCCCTTAATAATGTACACTCTTCCACGTGGGGGAGTGCAAGGGAGGTTACCCCCCTTACGGGGTCCAAGGGTGAAGCCTCCGAAGGAAAAAAATCCTTGTAAATGTATATTGTAATTTCATAGTAAATATGGACCGTTCATTATAAGGCCAAAGATCTGACGGTAGAAGTTATGTTAGGTTTTTTTTCCCTAGAAGACAACCCTCTTTTATGAGGGAAATGTATTACAGATATGTATCATTGTGAATATTGTATTCTGAGTGAGGAGACTATGAGAGAAAGAAGAGGAAGTTATAGTGGATATGATGTAGGTTGTATCCCTTCATTTGTTGGATAATAATAAAGGAAGGACCTGTCAATTTATCTGGTGGACGTAGCCCACACTGGGTGAACCACATATATCTGTGTCTCTATTGTATTGTGTATCTTCAGTGTTTTATTTCTGCATTTGTTTTATTTTATTGCTTCGTGATCCTGTTTTTCTAACATTTCCAACAATTATAATAAATATTTTGATTAATATTAAGGCAGTTATGACAATTTTAAATTTACTATTTTAAAACCTTCGTTGCATTTTGACCACATGTTCCATTCAAAGTTGATTATTGTTCATTTATGGAGGTTGTTAGAGGAGTGACCTACCTTGGAGGAGTTTGAGATAACACATTGGATTTTGTTGACATGGTAAACCACTTTGGAGAAGACACTTGGAATAACCGACATTATTTTATTATTGTTGTCTTCTTTCATGGAGATGGTTACATGAGAGCATTATTGTGTTTTTTCCTTAGATGTTTTATTGTTTTTTCTTGGATAAGCAATTGGATCTCGAAAAATAATTGCAAATTTTAATAAAGAAGTTGTTGAGAAGGATATTTTATTGATATTCCTTGGAGATCTAATGGATCTAGGAAACCAAAAACTACTTTATGGTCGAGGGGATAGAGCTGGAACCTATATAGACATTTTATCTCTTCATTTGATGTATATTGGATTTTGGGCTAGACCCATTGGAGCTTATTAGAACACTTGTTGTATGTAATTGAAGGATCAATGCAATGCTTCAATGGATGAACAAATCTTCTAAAACTTAATGCCATCATTTCTTGTTGAATTTATCTTGACATATGATTTCTGAGTAATGAATTAGGTAATTCCTTTTCTTTTTCTATTACGTTATCAGTGGAATATTATTTATGAATGCAATTTTTCTCTACTATTGGATGGATACACATATATTCTATTCTTGATAATCATATTCTCAACAAGTATTGGATTTTTATCTATTCTAATAATATCCTTAATTATGTTTTTGCAGTTTAGGATAGCAAAGAGATGGATTGTTGTATACTTTTAAGCTTTAATAATTATTTCTTCTCATTAGGATAACATTCCATAAGCACTAAAGTGATCCCATTTACCCAATGAAAAGACACTAGTCTTTTATCTATTCACCCACTATATTTTTTGAACACATAAAACTATATTTTTGGAATTAACTCTTCATTTTTCCTTGCAATTCATTTCCTAAAATTCTAGAAATCCCGTTCTAGGGAATCCCCCCTTGTTCCAAAGGAGAGTCAGACTAAAGTATGAAGAGGGTTAGGGAGGTGAAATTGGCCTCCCTCTTTAGTTTCCCATAATCTAGAAATGTTCTTTTTGACTTTAACATTAAGTTATTAGTTTGCGAGGTAACACTATCCAAGCATCTTAGTGACTCGTGTTGCTTCAAGGATGCAACTACTATTTTAGAAAATACTTCAAACTATGATGATTTGTCTTGAACTATAAGCACTAATTAATGATATGCTAGTTTGAAGGATCAATGGAATGAAGGATGGACATCATATCTTTTTTCATAGGTGGATTTTCCTAAGTTATTATCACACAATTGTTTAGTAGTGAAGGCCAAGGGTGGTCCTCTTAAATTAACACTTCTCCTAGACCTTTGCCTGAAGAGTCACATTACTAAAAAAAAGTCTTAGTGAAGTTGGGAATTTCTAATATGGGTGTAGTACACATGGCTTCCTTTAAGGATAAAAATGATTTCTTTGCAGCCTCAGTGCGCACAAAGACATTTGTTTTAAGCAGGGTTGTTAAGGGGGCAATTTGTTTTCGATAATTCTTCACAAACCTTCTATAGTATATCATAAGTCCTAAGAAACCCTATAATATTTTGAGAGTCCTGGGGCATGATCAATGCTGCATAGCTGCAATATTCTTGGGATAATCTCTCACCATGTATTCACTAATGATATGACCCAAGTAGTCTACCTATGAAGCGCCAAAAGAACATTTCTAATTTTTTTAGGAACAATTGGTTGTCTTTGAGTAGTTTTGTGGACTTATCCACATGCTCTACAAGTGCTTCCTAGGTTTTCCTATAAATCAATATATCATCAAAGAATACCAACACAAAATTTCACAAGAAAGGTTGAAAAATCTTGTTCATGAGGCTTTGAAAGGTGGATGGGGCATTTCAAAGAACAAAGGGCATCACTAAGAACTCATAATGGCCTTCATGGGTGCATAAACTTGTTTTAGGAATGTTTTCCTCCTTCATCCTAATTTGGTGGTATCCTAAGCGAAGGTCCAATTTAATTAAGAATTTGGCACCATGAAGTTCATCCAGGAGATCATCAATAACTTGGATGGGGAAATTATCTTTGATGGTCAACTTATTGAGAGAACAAAAATATAAACACATGCACCAATTTCCTTCTTTATTTAAGACCATGATTATGAGTGATAAGTAAAGGTTATTAGTTGGATAGATGACCCCTACCTCTAATAGTTCCCCAAATAATATTTTAAATTTCATTCTTATAGGTAAACTGGTATCAATAAGAATGCATGTTGGATTGTTGTATACCTATATTTAGTGGGATATTGTGGTAATTCTCATTGTGAAAGGGTGATCGCCTGGGCATGTCAGATACCTATTAATGTTTAGTTAGGACCAATTTTAACTCAGGGTGAATTTCCTATGGGGGGATATCTATGAATTGGATGGGATGAAACTGGGCCATAACACTTGAATGGCCTTCCTTAGGAGCTTCTCCATATGATGAGAACTAATAATTTTAGGGGAACTAGAGTTGATCCCTATGAGAGTATGTTGAAAATTTTCCTTACTGAAACTCATGTATAACTCCTTGAAATCCATGGTAACATGACCCAAAGTGCGTAACCATTCCATGCCTAGAACCACATTACATCCTCCCATTTCAATAGAAAACATGTTGGATTTGAGTTGATACTCCCCTAGTTGAAGCTTGACATGCTCACATTTGCCCCAAAATTACATCATACCACCATTGACTATCATAATTTGGAAGTTGTGCACTACATGGACATAATAATGGGTTTCCTTTGCAACTCTACGATGCATATGATTGTGGGTGTTACAATTGTCAATTGACAATTGACATAACCACTTTTTGGTAAAATGTAGCCAATGAACTTCAGGGTTTGAGGGGATAAAATACTTGATAAAGCATGGCGGGAAATTAGGGGTTCCACTTGAGGTGACTCCTGTGTGGGTTTGTCTTGGGGAGGAGGTGTAGGTTTTTCTAATTTCAAATCAAGGGCGGATTCCTCATATATTTCCTCAAGGTGGTCAGGTTGGGAACATCAATTTGAAATGTTTTTTGTTCCTCGCATTAATTCGTTCAAAAATACCTCTCATCACAATTATAGAAAAGTTTGAGGCATTGGTGTTCTTCCATTTCTATTGGGGAAAAATTGTGGACTTTCAAGGGATGAGAAGGAGAGGAAATGGTCATAGATTCTAGAGGAGGGTGAGGGAAGGGAATAAAAGAGGGTCTTTCGAATTGTGAATTTACTATTGTTTGTACCTCTAGAGCTTGCTAAGAGGCCTCCAACCAAGTAGTGAGATGTTTCATTATGACTTGTTCTCTAATTTCCTGCTTGAGACCACTAATGAAGCATTATTTAAAAAATCTTCTACTATGTCATGCCCCGTGGATTTCCAATTGCTCAAAAGCTGCTATAACATATTATACTATTATTGTTTGGCATAAGTTGGTTAATCATCCCAAGTAGTGATGGTCTCTATCAAAACGAGCATATATGGATTTCAAAAATTTGCTCCAAGAAATGTAAACTCCATAAGTTTTCTTGCGTCGTTTCCACCATTGACATATTTCTGGATGACCATGTATAATACTCCCACTCTAAGTTTCATCATGTCATTAGTGATTCCATGAAGGAACAAATAGTGTTTGATCTCGGTAACCCAACTGGTGGGATTGAACGTATCAAACTTATTCATTACTTTGGGATATCCATGGCATGTATTGTGTCAAGTTTTGGTGAAGTGTGATCCATGGATATATCCTCCACCATTGGAGGAATCACCCCTTTCTAGTTTCTCTGGTGATTCCATTTGCATATCTTTTCCTTGGATAAGGAGAGAAAATTTATCAGTGTTGAACTTTAGCTTCTATTCAATTTGGGTGACTTGGCAGGTGATTATTGTTTCAAGCTTAACTTCAAGCCATTCGATCTTTTCATTTAGAGTAGTGATATTGGAATCCATAATTATGAACTGTAATACCCCTGTTTCCCCTAGTTTGTAAATATAACTATAACTTGTCGAAAGATTGTGGCAGACTAAATATGTGTGAATGATGGATTTTATGAACCTTTTGTTATAAATGGTAATGTATGCATTTTCTGTTATTAATAGAAAATGGATAGTGTTGCATAACTGCTGAAACAAGGGGTTTTGCAAGATAGACCATGGTGCTATGAGAATGATGGTGAGGGGAACCATAAATGGTTGAGATGAACCATCACCAAGCCAGTACCTTGCTGGATTTAATGGCTCAAACCCAGAACAATCCTTTGACCCAGAAATGAATTACCAGTTAGACTAGTAGCTGGAAGAGTCCTCCTCAAGAGTTAATGAGGATATGGGGTGGAGTACCCATCTGCAAGAATTCTAGACCTGACCACGAGCTGGGAATTCATACCCATGCAACCTTGCCGAGGAAGGAAAGAAAAGAGGCAATTCTTGGGCAGGGGCAAAGGGGGCAAGGGAGAAGATTCGAAAGTCTGATCTTGAGAAGAGAAAAAGAGCGCTTGCAAATATCTGGTTCATCGAAGCACTGGGAAATAAGCTCATTCTGGGTGCAAGGAGATTTTGGTATGGTTTTCGTTCCATGCTGATAAATGGGGTTGACGAGTGACTGTGGAAGTACTCATGCATACCTCCTTTCTTGGTACAGAGAAAACTAGTGGCCAAGATCCTGTGGGAGGAGGAGAGTAACCTTTGTCCCTGACTATCATTGAGTAAGAAGAAAGAGTCTCTCTATGAGCATTGTGGTCTAGCTTGGGTGTGGACAACAGTAAATCCTTTCAGGAGTGGCTGTGCCTATGGTTGGGTGGAAACAAGCACCCCTTTTAGCAGTCACTTCACGAATTCTAGTTTTCTGATAAGTATTTTCATACCTTGTGTATTGAAATGGAAATGATGATTGAATATATTTATATGTCTATGACTGAAATCATGTATTGAATGATTAAGGTAGAAATATGTATTATCTCTATGTGAACCCATGCTTTGGAATGGTTGTCTACTTTCCTCAACTTAACAACTAGAGAGCTATGGGATGTAAGTCTGCAAGAGTGTCGGGGAAGGGTTTACTAGGATGCTTAAGTCCTCCCGGCCTTTAGAATCTATCTTCGCTGAAATACTAAGTTCAAACCCTATGGAAGGAGGGTTCCTCCTTCAGACCTTTCACTCATGTGACCAAGGGCTCATGCCCATGTCCTTAACCAATTCATGGCTAAGAGATTAACACGTATCCCATGAGAGTTTTCGAAGGACCCATGTGATTAAGGTTTGGGAACCCTGTGCTAGACCCGAAAGGAGATAAGCTTTTTTGGCTTTGGAGCTCTGGAAGTTCAGAGATACAGAGTGTTACGACCCTACCATTTGTAAACCGACCGAAGGAATTTGGTTGTTACGGTTATCCACGAGGTTGATCGATGCCTGGTGGTTTCCCTAACCATGGAATATAGACCTACCCCACTGTTAAACCCTAACCCATTTACCAATCACGAAGTGACACAAGCCTCATATCCGAGGGAATTTGGGAGTCCCCTTGGCCATTGGATCTACGCCGAGGTAAGTCTAGCAAAGTACTACTTCGGGAGAACATAGGTGTTATATCACCAAACTCCCCGAATTCTGGAGTACAAAGTGATGAGAGCCGTGGATCTGGGGAATTCATTGAGAACCCTTCTTACTCATCCGATCAACTAGTGGAGGGCCCCTTGTATGGTACTTTGATGAAGTCCTGCTTCAGAAGAGCGGAGAGACCATAATGTTGAAACCCCTTAAGGATGAAGCTGTGAAGTAAAGAGGACTGTAGATCTAGGGACCCTTCGAGATCTCCCCTAACCATTATATCTAGACCATGGTCAACCCGATGATGACCACTCCGGGAGCAAGGAAGAAGTCACACCACTGATCCCCCGAACGCCGAAGTTACGAAGGCCATAGATCCAGGGGTTATTTGGACACACGTTGACCATGAGATCGAAGGGATTGGAAGGCTATCAGTCCAGGGTGACGTGGCATGATGATGCCACCCAGGGTGATGTGGACCCACATTTGACATGCCACGTGTCACCTGGATTTGTACGTTTCACAGACCCTATGTTACCATTAAAAGGTGACACATGTCACCCACTGTAGGGGCCATGAGTCATCTCTGCCTTGCCGCATGTCACCCTTGGCACTTGCTTACTCGATCCATTTGGAGGGTGGAGTACTCGGGACCTACATGTCCTTACCCCCATGTCTAGTATGTCACTATGTGCGAGGGTGTGCTCTTTGGAAGCCAAAGACTTTGGGAATCCGAAGGTTTGGGGTGCAGTATCAAGGATAAGATGAAAGGACTGAAGGCATGATTCATGTGGTGAGATGTCGGGCTCCTTCGGGAGTTCGGGAATTCAAGACTTGGGAAGATAGGCGTGCAAAAAGGAGAAGGGACATTCAGCGGCGAAGCACAAAACTTCCTCTAGCTCAAATGTTAAATGAAGACCATGTCCCACTGTTGGATTAGATGGTGGAAAACCTCCCCCGTGGATGTAGTAACTTGGGGATGGTATGAATGAGGTGGAGCCATGTGGGTGCCACGTGGCCCATGTCTGATAATGACTGAAGAAATTCGGGAGGCCATAACTTGCAATCCAAAGCTCAGTTTTGAGTATGGTAGTAGTCGTTAGAGAGCCACGATTGAGTATAAGAGAATGTATATCTTAGAGAGATGATTCGAGATGACTAAATTAAGCAAAATTTTGATGCCCCATCCCTAGAAAAAGGGTACTTAGGGGTCGAGTGTGCTACAAATTGGTATTGGAGCGTGGTTACAATGCTTGGCCTGCTTGGGCTCATGAACGAGTTGCTTAAAAATATTATTAGAGAACTTTTAGGGGTGACACCTTGTCTTACCCCATTATTAAGGGGATTAGTTAAACCTCTACTCAAGGAAGGAGTGAAACTTTCTACTATTGTATATGTTGAAAAACCTGAACTGTGTGTTGTTCATAAACTAGTAGACCATTAACTAATATCATTTTTTTTATCAACACTCAAGTAGTCAGTGGACTTCAGGAAAAATACCACATAAAGGATGGTGACACACCATGAATTGGGGGAAAGCTCCCACAATAGAGACGAAGAATCTGATGAAAGGAGGGCAGTGGAAACCCCTCCAGATTTGGCTGAAACTATGAGAAGCCTCATGGCATAGTTACAGAGTTGTAAGGATGACAATGAAAGGCTAATAAAAGAGTAGGAAAATAAAAATGAAATTAATGCAGTCCTATTGCAAAGATAATCAGATATACAAAGGCAACTACAACATGGACCAACAACCAGTCATGTGGACATACATCATACGAAGAAAAACCAGAGTCCACCTGAGATACGAAAGAATGGCCCTAAAAGTGGCCACACCAGGAGAAGCACCTCAAAGAAGGTCCAACATGGAGCCAAGAGAAACTCATCGGAAGAATCCTCTAGTGAGGAAACTGACAACTCCAAGGAATCTTCTAGTAGAAAAAATAGTTCACATTCCCAGAGGAAAAGAAAGAAGAGGAAACATTCCAAGAGCCATGACCTTGAAGAGTTCAAGAAAGCCAAACCACCCACTTTCGATGGAGAAATTAAGAAGGGGGAAGAAGCAGAAGTTTGGCTACTTGGATTGAAGAATTACTTTAGAGTCCATGACTACTCTAAAAATTTAAAGGTTCGAATAACCATTTTTAACCTAAATGGAAAGGCCTCCATTTGGTGGGAGGACCTTAGGAATGTGAAAGGAATCCATGAGAAGGGCTTGTCATGGAAACAATTTGAGAAATACTTCAAGAAGATGTATCTGTTAGAGAAATTCTTTGATGTGAAGACTAAGGAGTTCTATGAACTCAAGTTGGGACAACTCACAATAGATGAATATATCAACAAATTCCTTGAGATGATAAGGTATGTTCCCTACATAAAGGATGAAAAGGTAAATATGCAACGATTTATTAGTGGACTACCTCAGTCCTTCTGGGACAAAATTGAATTTGATGAGCCAAAGACCTTAGAAGACACTATCCAGAAGGCAAGGTATTGCTATGAACAATTCAATAATAAGACATGACCTCATGAGGACTGGAAGAAGAAAAGTAGTTCAGGTTCAAGAAAAAGGGGTTTAAACCCTCAATATTTAAGAACTATGGGAAAGGTTCTAAGATGAGCCTTCCTACTGAAAGTGTATATCAACAAAAAATGCCCTCTCAGAGTGGAAATAAACCCTTTGGAGCAGCCTTAGGTAAGACTGATAACCCAAAGAGAGAACCTTGGAAATGTTGGGGTTGTGGAGAAGAACATTTGCTGAGAGACTACCCATATAGGAAACTGTTGAGCTCTCAACACACCCTAAAAAGTCTTTGCCAATTTTTACTTTTTGGGTACCACTTAATCTTTTGGTATTGTCTAATTCAGAACGATGTTGTTTTCACTTATCATTATTTTCTAAAAATAATGATAAGCGAAAACAACATTAGAGTCCATGACTTGAAGAAGTAATTTAGAGTCCATGACTACTCTAAAAATTTAAAGGTTCGAATAACCATTTTTAACCTGA
>ML789981.1:512383-546534 GCA_009831015.1 Picea engelmannii | reverse complement strand
AGGACCAGATATTGCACATGCAGTGGGAGTTGTGAGCAGGTATATGAACAATCTAGGTAAAGAACATTGGGAGGTAGTAAAGTGGATTCTTAGGTATCTGAGAGGTACTGCTACTCATGCATTATGTTTTGGAGGTTTAGACACTATTCTACAGGGATATTATGATTCATATATGGAAGGTGACAAAGATAACAGGAGGAGCACCACATGGTATGTTTTTAGTGTAGGTGGAACAACGATAAGTTGGATTTTGAAACTGCAAAAGGTTGTTTCACTTTCAACAACAGAGGCATAGTATGTTGCTGCTACAGAGGGTAGTAAAGTGATGATTTGGTTACAAAGGTTTATGAATGAATTGGGAAAGAAGAAGGAGAATAAAAGGTTGTACTGTGACAGTGAGAGTTCCATTCATCTTGAAAAGAACTCAACCTTCCATTTGAATACTAAGAATATACAAATCAGGTACCATTTCATACGATTCGTCTTGGAAGATGTACATTTGATGTTGGAAAAGATACACACTTGCCAGAATCCTGCAGATATGTTAACAAAGGGAGTAACCAGGGAGAAACATAGTTTCATCTCAGTTTCAATTGGTCTTCAAACAAGAATATGAAGATGAGAAATTTACCAAGTCTAAGAAGGATCATAGTCCAATAGATACAACAAAGGTGGAGTTGTTGAGATCGGTCTCCAAGTGGGAGATTGTTGGTTATGGATCCTTGTTATCGTATTGATTCAGAGGTCTTTGTTTTCATCCATTTTTATACCCCATGAAGACTTTACACCCCTTAATAATGTACACTCTTCCACGTGGGGGAGTGCAAGGGAGGTTACCCCCCTTACGGGGTCCAAGGGTGAAGCCTCCGAAGGAAAAAAATCCTTGTAAATGTATATTGTAATTTCATAGTAAATATGGACCGTTCATTATAAGGCCAAAGATCTGACGGTAGAAGTTATGTTAGGTTTTTTTTCCCTAGAAGACAACCCTCTTTTATGAGGGAAATGTATTACAGATATGTATCATTGTGAATATTGTATTCTGAGTGAGGAGACTATGAGAGAAAGAAGAGGAAGTTATAGTGGATATGATGTAGGTTGTATCCCTTCATTTGTTGGATAATAATAAAGGAAGGACCTGTCAATTTATCTGGTGGACGTAGCCCACACTGGGTGAACCACATATATCTGTGTCTCTATTGTATTGTGTATCTTCAGTGTTTTATTTCTGCATTTGTTTTATTTTATTGCTTCGTGATCCTGTTTTTCTAACATTTCCAACAATTATAATAAATATTTTGATTAATATTAAGGCAGTTATGACAATTTTAAATTTACTATTTTAAAACCTTCGTTGCATTTTGACCACATGTTCCATTCAAAGTTGATTATTGTTCATTTATGGAGGTTGTTAGAGGAGTGACCTACCTTGGAGGAGTTTGAGATAACACATTGGATTTTGTTGACATGGTAAACCACTTTGGAGAAGACACTTGGAATAACCGACATTATTTTATTATTGTTGTCTTCTTTCATGGAGATGGTTACATGAGAGCATTATTGTGTTTTTTCCTTAGATGTTTTATTGTTTTTTCTTGGATAAGCAATTGGATCTCGAAAAATAATTGCAAATTTTAATAAAGAAGTTGTTGAGAAGGATATTTTATTGATATTCCTTGGAGATCTAATGGATCTAGGAAACCAAAAACTACTTTATGGTCGAGGGGATAGAGCTGGAACCTATATAGACATTTTATCTCTTCATTTGATGTATATTGGATTTTGGGCTAGACCCATTGGAGCTTATTAGAACACTTGTTGTATGTAATTGAAGGATCAATGCAATGCTTCAATGGATGAACAAATCTTCTAAAACTTAATGCCATCATTTCTTGTTGAATTTATCTTGACATATGATTTCTGAGTAATGAATTAGGTAATTCCTTTTCTTTTTCTATTACGTTATCAGTGGAATATTATTTATGAATGCAATTTTTCTCTACTATTGGATGGATACACATATATTCTATTCTTGATAATCATATTCTCAACAAGTATTGGATTTTTATCTATTCTAATAATATCCTTAATTATGTTTTTGCAGTTTAGGATAGCAAAGAGATGGATTGTTGTATACTTTTAAGCTTTAATAATTATTTCTTCTCATTAGGATAACATTCCATAAGCACTAAAGTGATCCCATTTACCCAATGAAAAGACACTAGTCTTTTATCTATTCACCCACTATATTTTTTGAACACATAAAACTATATTTTTGGAATTAACTCTTCATTTTTCCTTGCAATTCATTTCCTAAAATTCTAGAAATCCCGTTCTAGGGAATCCCCCCTTGTTCCAAAGGAGAGTCAGACTAAAGTATGAAGAGGGTTAGGGAGGTGAAATTGGCCTCCCTCTTTAGTTTCCCATAATCTAGAAATGTTCTTTTTGACTTTAACATTAAGTTATTAGTTTGCGAGGTAACACTATCCAAGCATCTTAGTGACTCGTGTTGCTTCAAGGATGCAACTACTATTTTAGAAAATACTTCAAACTATGATGATTTGTCTTGAACTATAAGCACTAATTAATGATATGCTAGTTTGAAGGATCAATGGAATGAAGGATGGACATCATATCTTTTTTCATAGGTGGATTTTCCTAAGTTATTATCACACAATTGTTTAGTAGTGAAGGCCAAGGGTGGTCCTCTTAAATTAACACTTCTCCTAGACCTTTGCCTGAAGAGTCACATTACTAAAAAAAAGTCTTAGTGAAGTTGGGAATTTCTAATATGGGTGTAGTACACATGGCTTCCTTTAAGGATAAAAATGATTTCTTTGCAGCCTCAGTGCGCACAAAGACATTTGTTTTAAGCAGGGTTGTTAAGGGGGCAATTTGTTTTCGATAATTCTTCACAAACCTTCTATAGTATATCATAAGTCCTAAGAAACCCTATAATATTTTGAGAGTCCTGGGGCATGATCAATGCTGCATAGCTGCAATATTCTTGGGATAATCTCTCACCATGTATTCACTAATGATATGACCCAAGTAGTCTACCTATGAAGCGCCAAAAGAACATTTCTAATTTTTTTAGGAACAATTGGTTGTCTTTGAGTAGTTTTGTGGACTTATCCACATGCTCTACAAGTGCTTCCTAGGTTTTCCTATAAATCAATATATCATCAAAGAATACCAACACAAAATTTCACAAGAAAGGTTGAAAAATCTTGTTCATGAGGCTTTGAAAGGTGGATGGGGCATTTCAAAGAACAAAGGGCATCACTAAGAACTCATAATGGCCTTCATGGGTGCATAAACTTGTTTTAGGAATGTTTTCCTCCTTCATCCTAATTTGGTGGTATCCTAAGCGAAGGTCCAATTTAATTAAGAATTTGGCACCATGAAGTTCATCCAGGAGATCATCAATAACTTGGATGGGGAAATTATCTTTGATGGTCAACTTATTGAGAGAACAAAAATATAAACACATGCACCAATTTCCTTCTTTATTTAAGACCATGATTATGAGTGATAAGTAAAGGTTATTAGTTGGATAGATGACCCCTACCTCTAATAGTTCCCCAAATAATATTTTAAATTTCATTCTTATAGGTAAACTGGTATCAATAAGAATGCATGTTGGATTGTTGTATACCTATATTTAGTGGGATATTGTGGTAATTCTCATTGTGAAAGGGTGATCGCCTGGGCATGTCAGATACCTATTAATGTTTAGTTAGGACCAATTTTAACTCAGGGTGAATTTCCTATGGGGGGATATCTATGAATTGGATGGGATGAAACTGGGCCATAACACTTGAATGGCCTTCCTTAGGAGCTTCTCCATATGATGAGAACTAATAATTTTAGGGGAACTAGAGTTGATCCCTATGAGAGTATGTTGAAAATTTTCCTTACTGAAACTCATGTATAACTCCTTGAAATCCATGGTAACATGACCCAAAGTGCGTAACCATTCCATGCCTAGAACCACATTACATCCTCCCATTTCAATAGAAAACATGTTGGATTTGAGTTGATACTCCCCTAGTTGAAGCTTGACATGCTCACATTTGCCCCAAAATTACATCATACCACCATTGACTATCATAATTTGGAAGTTGTGCACTACATGGACATAATAATGGGTTTCCTTTGCAACTCTACGATGCATATGATTGTGGGTGTTACAATTGTCAATTGACAATTGACATAACCACTTTTTGGTAAAATGTAGCCAATGAACTTCAGGGTTTGAGGGGATAAAATACTTGATAAAGCATGGCGGGAAATTAGGGGTTCCACTTGAGGTGACTCCTGTGTGGGTTTGTCTTGGGGAGGAGGTGTAGGTTTTTCTAATTTCAAATCAAGGGCGGATTCCTCATATATTTCCTCAAGGTGGTCAGGTTGGGAACATCAATTTGAAATGTTTTTTGTTCCTCGCATTAATTCGTTCAAAAATACCTCTCATCACAATTATAGAAAAGTTTGAGGCATTGGTGTTCTTCCATTTCTATTGGGGAAAAATTGTGGACTTTCAAGGGATGAGAAGGAGAGGAAATGGTCATAGATTCTAGAGGAGGGTGAGGGAAGGGAATAAAAGAGGGTCTTTCGAATTGTGAATTTACTATTGTTTGTACCTCTAGAGCTTGCTAAGAGGCCTCCAACCAAGTAGTGAGATGTTTCATTATGACTTGTTCTCTAATTTCCTGCTTGAGACCACTAATGAAGCATTATTTAAAAAATCTTCTACTATGTCATGCCCCGTGGATTTCCAATTGCTCAAAAGCTGCTATAACATATTATACTATTATTGTTTGGCATAAGTTGGTTAATCATCCCAAGTAGTGATGGTCTCTATCAAAACGAGCATATATGGATTTCAAAAATTTGCTCCAAGAAATGTAAACTCCATAAGTTTTCTTGCGTCGTTTCCACCATTGACATATTTCTGGATGACCATGTATAATACTCCCACTCTAAGTTTCATCATGTCATTAGTGATTCCATGAAGGAACAAATAGTGTTTGATCTCGGTAACCCAACTGGTGGGATTGAACGTATCAAACTTATTCATTACTTTGGGATATCCATGGCATGTATTGTGTCAAGTTTTGGTGAAGTGTGATCCATGGATATATCCTCCACCATTGGAGGAATCACCCCTTTCTAGTTTCTCTGGTGATTCCATTTGCATATCTTTTCCTTGGATAAGGAGAGAAAATTTATCAGTGTTGAACTTTAGCTTCTATTCAATTTGGGTGACTTGGCAGGTGATTATTGTTTCAAGCTTAACTTCAAGCCATTCGATCTTTTCATTTAGAGTAGTGATATTGGAATCCATAATTATGAACTGTAATACCCCTGTTTCCCCTAGTTTGTAAATATAACTATAACTTGTCGAAAGATTGTGGCAGACTAAATATGTGTGAATGATGGATTTTATGAACCTTTTGTTATAAATGGTAATGTATGCATTTTCTGTTATTAATAGAAAATGGATAGTGTTGCATAACTGCTGAAACAAGGGGTTTTGCAAGATAGACCATGGTGCTATGAGAATGATGGTGAGGGGAACCATAAATGGTTGAGATGAACCATCACCAAGCCAGTACCTTGCTGGATTTAATGGCTCAAACCCAGAACAATCCTTTGACCCAGAAATGAATTACCAGTTAGACTAGTAGCTGGAAGAGTCCTCCTCAAGAGTTAATGAGGATATGGGGTGGAGTACCCATCTGCAAGAATTCTAGACCTGACCACGAGCTGGGAATTCATACCCATGCAACCTTGCCGAGGAAGGAAAGAAAAGAGGCAATTCTTGGGCAGGGGCAAAGGGGGCAAGGGAGAAGATTCGAAAGTCTGATCTTGAGAAGAGAAAAAGAGCGCTTGCAAATATCTGGTTCATCGAAGCACTGGGAAATAAGCTCATTCTGGGTGCAAGGAGATTTTGGTATGGTTTTCGTTCCATGCTGATAAATGGGGTTGACGAGTGACTGTGGAAGTACTCATGCATACCTCCTTTCTTGGTACAGAGAAAACTAGTGGCCAAGATCCTGTGGGAGGAGGAGAGTAACCTTTGTCCCTGACTATCATTGAGTAAGAAGAAAGAGTCTCTCTATGAGCATTGTGGTCTAGCTTGGGTGTGGACAACAGTAAATCCTTTCAGGAGTGGCTGTGCCTATGGTTGGGTGGAAACAAGCACCCCTTTTAGCAGTCACTTCACGAATTCTAGTTTTCTGATAAGTATTTTCATACCTTGTGTATTGAAATGGAAATGATGATTGAATATATTTATATGTCTATGACTGAAATCATGTATTGAATGATTAAGGTAGAAATATGTATTATCTCTATGTGAACCCATGCTTTGGAATGGTTGTCTACTTTCCTCAACTTAACAACTAGAGAGCTATGGGATGTAAGTCTGCAAGAGTGTCGGGGAAGGGTTTACTAGGATGCTTAAGTCCTCCCGGCCTTTAGAATCTATCTTCGCTGAAATACTAAGTTCAAACCCTATGGAAGGAGGGTTCCTCCTTCAGACCTTTCACTCATGTGACCAAGGGCTCATGCCCATGTCCTTAACCAATTCATGGCTAAGAGATTAACACGTATCCCATGAGAGTTTTCGAAGGACCCATGTGATTAAGGTTTGGGAACCCTGTGCTAGACCCGAAAGGAGATAAGCTTTTTTGGCTTTGGAGCTCTGGAAGTTCAGAGATACAGAGTGTTACGACCCTACCATTTGTAAACCGACCGAAGGAATTTGGTTGTTACGGTTATCCACGAGGTTGATCGATGCCTGGTGGTTTCCCTAACCATGGAATATAGACCTACCCCACTGTTAAACCCTAACCCATTTACCAATCACGAAGTGACACAAGCCTCATATCCGAGGGAATTTGGGAGTCCCCTTGGCCATTGGATCTACGCCGAGGTAAGTCTAGCAAAGTACTACTTCGGGAGAACATAGGTGTTATATCACCAAACTCCCCGAATTCTGGAGTACAAAGTGATGAGAGCCGTGGATCTGGGGAATTCATTGAGAACCCTTCTTACTCATCCGATCAACTAGTGGAGGGCCCCTTGTATGGTACTTTGATGAAGTCCTGCTTCAGAAGAGCGGAGAGACCATAATGTTGAAACCCCTTAAGGATGAAGCTGTGAAGTAAAGAGGACTGTAGATCTAGGGACCCTTCGAGATCTCCCCTAACCATTATATCTAGACCATGGTCAACCCGATGATGACCACTCCGGGAGCAAGGAAGAAGTCACACCACTGATCCCCCGAACGCCGAAGTTACGAAGGCCATAGATCCAGGGGTTATTTGGACACACGTTGACCATGAGATCGAAGGGATTGGAAGGCTATCAGTCCAGGGTGACGTGGCATGATGATGCCACCCAGGGTGATGTGGACCCACATTTGACATGCCACGTGTCACCTGGATTTGTACGTTTCACAGACCCTATGTTACCATTAAAAGGTGACACATGTCACCCACTGTAGGGGCCATGAGTCATCTCTGCCTTGCCGCATGTCACCCTTGGCACTTGCTTACTCGATCCATTTGGAGGGTGGAGTACTCGGGACCTACATGTCCTTACCCCCATGTCTAGTATGTCACTATGTGCGAGGGTGTGCTCTTTGGAAGCCAAAGACTTTGGGAATCCGAAGGTTTGGGGTGCAGTATCAAGGATAAGATGAAAGGACTGAAGGCATGATTCATGTGGTGAGATGTCGGGCTCCTTCGGGAGTTCGGGAATTCAAGACTTGGGAAGATAGGCGTGCAAAAAGGAGAAGGGACATTCAGCGGCGAAGCACAAAACTTCCTCTAGCTCAAATGTTAAATGAAGACCATGTCCCACTGTTGGATTAGATGGTGGAAAACCTCCCCCGTGGATGTAGTAACTTGGGGATGGTATGAATGAGGTGGAGCCATGTGGGTGCCACGTGGCCCATGTCTGATAATGACTGAAGAAATTCGGGAGGCCATAACTTGCAATCCAAAGCTCAGTTTTGAGTATGGTAGTAGTCGTTAGAGAGCCACGATTGAGTATAAGAGAATGTATATCTTAGAGAGATGATTCGAGATGACTAAATTAAGCAAAATTTTGATGCCCCATCCCTAGAAAAAGGGTACTTAGGGGTCGAGTGTGCTACAAATTGGTATTGGAGCGTGGTTACAATGCTTGGCCTGCTTGGGCTCATGAACGAGTTGCTTAAAAATATTATTAGAGAACTTTTAGGGGTGACACCTTGTCTTACCCCATTATTAAGGGGATTAGTTAAACCTCTACTCAAGGAAGGAGTGAAACTTTCTACTATTGTATATGTTGAAAAACCTGAACTGTGTGTTGTTCATAAACTAGTAGACCATTAACTAATATCATTTTTTTTATCAACACTCAAGTAGTCAGTGGACTTCAGGAAAAATACCACATAAAGGATGGTGACACACCATGAATTGGGGGAAAGCTCCCACAATAGAGACGAAGAATCTGATGAAAGGAGGGCAGTGGAAACCCCTCCAGATTTGGCTGAAACTATGAGAAGCCTCATGGCATAGTTACAGAGTTGTAAGGATGACAATGAAAGGCTAATAAAAGAGTAGGAAAATAAAAATGAAATTAATGCAGTCCTATTGCAAAGATAATCAGATATACAAAGGCAACTACAACATGGACCAACAACCAGTCATGTGGACATACATCATACGAAGAAAAACCAGAGTCCACCTGAGATACGAAAGAATGGCCCTAAAAGTGGCCACACCAGGAGAAGCACCTCAAAGAAGGTCCAACATGGAGCCAAGAGAAACTCATCGGAAGAATCCTCTAGTGAGGAAACTGACAACTCCAAGGAATCTTCTAGTAGAAAAAATAGTTCACATTCCCAGAGGAAAAGAAAGAAGAGGAAACATTCCAAGAGCCATGACCTTGAAGAGTTCAAGAAAGCCAAACCACCCACTTTCGATGGAGAAATTAAGAAGGGGGAAGAAGCAGAAGTTTGGCTACTTGGATTGAAGAATTACTTTAGAGTCCATGACTACTCTAAAAATTTAAAGGTTCGAATAACCATTTTTAACCTAAATGGAAAGGCCTCCATTTGGTGGGAGGACCTTAGGAATGTGAAAGGAATCCATGAGAAGGGCTTGTCATGGAAACAATTTGAGAAATACTTCAAGAAGATGTATCTGTTAGAGAAATTCTTTGATGTGAAGACTAAGGAGTTCTATGAACTCAAGTTGGGACAACTCACAATAGATGAATATATCAACAAATTCCTTGAGATGATAAGGTATGTTCCCTACATAAAGGATGAAAAGGTAAATATGCAACGATTTATTAGTGGACTACCTCAGTCCTTCTGGGACAAAATTGAATTTGATGAGCCAAAGACCTTAGAAGACACTATCCAGAAGGCAAGGTATTGCTATGAACAATTCAATAATAAGACATGACCTCATGAGGACTGGAAGAAGAAAAGTAGTTCAGGTTCAAGAAAAAGGGGTTTAAACCCTCAATATTTAAGAACTATGGGAAAGGTTCTAAGATGAGCCTTCCTACTGAAAGTGTATATCAACAAAAAATGCCCTCTCAGAGTGGAAATAAACCCTTTGGAGCAGCCTTAGGTAAGACTGATAACCCAAAGAGAGAACCTTGGAAATGTTGGGGTTGTGGAGAAGAACATTTGCTGAGAGACTACCCATATAGGAAACTGTTGAGCTCTCAACACACCCTAAAAAGTCTTTGCCAATTTTTACTTTTTGGGTACCACTTAATCTTTTGGTATTGTCTAATTCAGAACGATGTTGTTTTCACTTATCATTATTTTCTAAAAATAATGATAAGCGAAAACAACATTAGAGTCCATGACTTGAAGAAGTAATTTAGAGTCCATGACTACTCTAAAAATTTAAAGGTTCGAATAACCATTTTTAACCTGATTGGAAAGGCCTCTATTTGGTGGGAAGACCTTAGGAATGTGAAAGAAATCCATGAGAAGTGCTTGTCATGGAAAAAATTTGAGGAATAATTCAAGAAGAAGTATCTGTTAGGGAAATTCTTTGATGGGAAGACTAAGGAGTTCTATGAACTCAAGTTGGGACAAATCACAATAGATGAATATATCAACAGATTCCTTGAGCTAATAAGGTATGTTCCCTACATAAAGGATGAAAAGGTAAATATGCAATGATTTATTAGTGGACTACCTCAGTCCTTCCATGACAAAATTGATTTTGATGAGCCAAAGACCTTAGAAGACACTATCTAGAAGGCAAGGTATTGCTATGAACAATTCAATAATAAGACATAACCTCATGAGGACTAGAAGAAGAAAAGTAGTTCAGGATTCAAGAAAAAGGGGTTTAAACCCTCAGGATTTAAGAACGATGGGAAAGGTTCTAAGATGAGCCTTCCTACTGAAAGTGTATATTAGAAAAAATTCCCCTCTCAGAGTGGAAATAAACCCTTTGGAGCAGCCTCAGGTAAGACTGATAACCCAAAGAGAGAAACCTGGAAATGTTTGGGTTGTGGAGAAGAACATCTGCTGAGAGACTGCCCATATAGGAAATTGTTGAGCTCTCAACACACCCTAAAAAGTCTCTGCCAATTTTTACTTTTTGGGTACCACTTAATCTTTTGGTATTGTTTAATTCGGAACGATGTTGTTTTCGCTTATCATTATTTTCTACAATTTCTACTCAATTCTTTAAAAAGTTTCCTTGAACATGTCAAAACCATCATAAATTAAAGGGAATAACATTTGATTAAAAATCAACCACTAAATCATTTTACCCGATGCATCAAAAATTCGGCACCCAGAAGAATCAAAGATGAAAGAAAATCATCCTATAAAACTAAGGACGCCGATCGCCAATTTTAGTCGACGTCGGTAAAATGGGAGTTGTTCTTTTGAGATAAGCATTGCACAAGAAAGTTGCCAATGACCGATTTCATTTGGCATTGGTGAAATGTGAAAGGAAGTAGTCGTTTGTAGGGAAAGAAAGGAATCACCGATGGCCGATCCCGTAAAAGCATTTCGACATCGACGAAATGTGAGTAGCTAAACCCGTAAGGAGCATAAAATGTTTTCCAGGCCACCAAGCCTCGAAAATTTTTGGCGTTGGCGGTTTTTCTTTTTGTAAGAAATAAAAAATGGTATCAACGAAAATCCTGTAGCTTTGTGCTGATCTCCAGCTTCCCCATTTCAAAAATGACACGAGGGGATGTTTTAGCTCTAAGATATGCTAGATACGATCCATTTAATCGATTGATTAATTCCAAGATCATGCATTAGTTTCTAATTTGTGCGCAAAGAAAAATGATCATTTTAGCCTATAGATACAGTGCACCTCCCTGTGTGCCTCCGTGGTCAACCTATGTAAAATTGATTACAGAAAATTGGCAGTAAATAGTTTTGAATTTCATCCTATTACTTGCATTAATGACTTGATGCGATTGGTAAGTTCTCTCTCATTATATTATCCTGAATTATTATAAGCCAGAGAATTCTGCGTGCAAAGAAGTCTGGAACATCTAGAGGAGTGAGACGAACAACCTGGAGAAGGCGTCCACAGTATAGTGAGTATTAAGAAACAGATTTTAGCAAGCATACAACTATGTACCAGTCTGATTTTGTTATTTCCATCTCACATGTAAATTAGGATCTAATATTACTCTGTATGCTGACCCTAATTGAATGATTTCAGTTGTAGGAACGATGCCTCCGAAGAAACCTACCACTAGGAAATCTCCTAGAGCCCCAAAGCTGCAAGAATTAGAAGCAGGAGAGGGCTCCTCCCCATTCGTTGCAAGGAAATTGGAATTCACTTCCAAGCCAGCGCCTATCATCAAGACGATCACCAAATAAGCCTTCGCTCAGCCCCCGACCTTTGGGGACACAGAGGCGAACATTGGGACCAAGACAATGTTCCCACGTTGGGAAGACCTGTTCAAGAAAATCAAGCACCAAGAATTCCCAGAATATGCCCCACATAATGATATTGACACAAGGAAGCTGGATGATGAGGTCTTCGTCAACATCTGCAAGGCTTACCTACACATGGTGGCGAGCAGGACTCCAGTTTTCCCTTGCATTGAACTTTTGAAATGGCTCATTGATCACACTGATGCACAAAAGTGTGTAATCAATGATGATAATGGTCAAATCGCGGGGGTTTTCCTCCCACTAGAAGTCCAAAATTATTACAAGCTCAGGGACCCGGATGAACATTTGAGCACGAATTTTGTTGTGAAGTTTTACCAGAAGCACGACACCAACAAAATCATGGTGTCCTGGTGGAGAGAAGACAAAAAATTCACCAACCAAAACTCTGGTTGGCACCCGATGGCCAACCTCAGACAACCTTATATCTATCTAATGGATCTCCTTTGCCTATTGCATGGAGAGAAAGATTGTTCTAGATTTTCGGAGGCATGGATGCCTTTGGCTTATACTATTGCCATCTTTGGAACAAACTTCAAATGCAGTGCTATCATCTACAAACATCTTAGCACCTGCATTCTACAAGCTCAACAACCGAAAGAAGGAGAAACTCCTTCCTTCTACATGGCATCTTATCTATTAGACATCATCTATGCAAGAAATGCCTTCGCCGGGATGAACCTGAGCTGGTGCACTTCCAAGCTCCCAGTCCATGTCTACTTTGACATTTTGTGGGAGAACAGGTATAAAAGATCCTACTCTCTCATTTGTGATCAATTTATCGCACCTATTCATTATTTACTATTCAAGAAAGAGTGCCCAAGGCTCTCTGATGCGGCTAAAAAGGTTATATCGAGAGTTGGTCACTGGTACCTGGATGAGCATGAAACCTACATTAGGGTTTCCGGTGCCACCAGAGCACCACATTTTCTACCTATATATGTCCCCGACCTACTGGTACTAGGGAAAATATGTTATCAAACTATCTTGCAGGGCTACAATGCCACTTTGGTGAAGGATAAGAAGCGAGCATTCATCCCCTATGGGTTTCATATCGACTTCTACCAGGTTAAAGACACTATGCAGGCCAAGAAAGAGGGATTAAGTCAATTAGAATTTTGGTTCCAAACATGACGTTTTTGCAAGCATGACCCGAAGGGTCTAGTATTGAAACATGCATCACAAGTATCGTCCTGTTGGCCTTATGCCCACGACCGGTTTGAGGATGAAATTTTCACTGAAAACGCTCAAGACTGGGATGAGGTGGTGGAAAGAAGGGCCAACTCCAGAGTAACGAAGTTCAAGGCCATGAGTTGGGAAGAGAAAATGACGTCCTTGGAGAAAGAAACGCGAGAAATTCTCAGGGCTAGGGAATAAAGGGTAACATTCGAATTGGCTGAAACGATGGAAGCTCCCCAGGAAGCCCCTGTATGGAACTAGAATTTTCTCGGAACTCTAAGTGCATTGGAAAGAGGGATTCTCTTGATCCAACATGCTCAACAAATGATGGATCTGGCATTGAATGATCTGGCCCTCTTATCAAGTGTTCCAACAAATAACCCAGAAGAGAGCCCAACAGGGGTAGGCAACTCTAAGCTCATAAACCCCATTAATGTCAATGGGTCAGATGACCCTGAAACTACATTGTCACTAGCCGATTCACCGACAGTCGTAACGATTCAATCAGGGCCAGGCTAGGTGTCGGTCGAAACAAGTGTGCCTAACCCTTTGACTGAGTTCATAAATATATACAGTGATGATGAGATCCCGGAGGCACCTCAGAAAACCTCTGTGCATGTAGAAGAAGAAAAGAGAGCCAAGTAAAAAACACCTCTTGTTTCCGATGCTCAGAGTCAAGAGGACACACGAGAAGGAAAAGGATCCGAAAGCGGCTTAGACACAGAAATGCCTGATGTGCTGGAGACCTGAGCAGGTAGTCCCAAGGACAAGTCAGAATTGGATGAGTCATAAGAAAGGTCCCCGCAGAAGGACGTTGGCGATGCCTCAGCTAGTATATAGGCAAGTATTGAGCTCCCTCCCAACACATCTATTCCACTTGATACTTAGGACCCTGATAAACAATGGGAGGAGTTCGGGCCTTCGGAGAAAAATGAGGAGGTTCAAGAGTCCGATCTTGAACAATTATATACCACCGATACCCTGGGAAAGATGCTCACATGGGGTGACCAACAGATACTAAAGCCGATAGACAAGGTAGTAGACATCTATGCAATCTCCTATGATCAAAAGAGGAAGGCCATCATGCAAAGGGTTGCTAAGAAGAGAAAGATTACTGTGGACCGTTCCATTTTGTTTACCACAGAGGAAAATTTGATCCACACAGTAGATGCTCACATGTTTGAACTGATAGGCATGGGAAGATCCCTCTCTGATGCTTCCCAACGTAGGGCCAAGAGGGATGAAAGAGAACTAGCTGATACTTTGAAGGAACTGGAACACTTGCGCCATCTTGTTGAGTATTACAAAGGCGCCACACAGACTGTGGCATATTTGAAGAGTGAGTTTTTAGGAATTTACAATGAGTACAAGAAAGAAAGAAACCTGTTAACCGAAAATATAATTGAATTCTAGGAGGACACTCTCATGGCCCTCGCAGCATGCAAGGAGATGGAATGATGGCATGAAAGAGCACTGCAAGTGGTGGAAAGACTCGAATACATTGAGGCAGTCTAGCAAGGTCGAGAAAAGGAATAACATGACATTTGGATGATAGGCAAGATTAACCTCGACTGCATGAAGAGATCCACATAATACTAGACTAAGATGTCCCAGGACCCACATCGAGAGATCCAAGAACAATATGCCAAGTGCCAGAGGAACTGGGATAAAATTTATAAAGTAATGAAATATATCAAGCTCCCCAAGTTCGACACCCCCAGTGATTTTATCGACATAAGAGACGTGGTCAAGGTGTATGCCGAACAAGACTCCCTATGGACTGAAGAGTGCGCAAAGGTAGCCGATGCGAGGCCGGGATAGGTGCAAGAATTCAAAGAACACCCGATTAGAGCTAAAACCATGTTGCAACAGCTAAATTCCACCTTGGTAAACTACTGAGCGCATGCAACAGACATCAGAGGGATATATGTGGCCCCGATGGAACAACACAGATTCCCGTGGGCCTAGACTTGTGAAGAACTGTTCATCAATTGGTCTGAATATGAAAGGAGTCATCCTTTCAAAGAAATATCCCAAGTAGACTAATCAAGAAACTATTATGAGATAATGCCATGTAGAAACTTTTGTTTGGTTCAAACTGCAATTAGTCGTTAAACTTCGGTTAAGCTTGAGATTATAAATAAAGGCCTCAACCAATTAATAAAGGTTGATGGTTTGTTGTAAGAACTATTTTTTCATTCTGGCTGCTAAGAATTATTTTGAAGCTGCTATGAATTTAGAAGTCCTTCTGGACCAAAGACGAACTATTTTCATCAGATGTATGTGATTGGAGTTGGAGAAGAATTACTTCCTTTCCTGTTCCATGAATGTTGTAGTAAATGCATAAGAGAAATTATTTATGTTGTCAAGTTATCTGGTGCAATGTTTTAATGTTCCTTGTTTTAAATGATGAAAGTAAATCATTGTGCTTCTATGTGATGAATGTCTTGGTAGATGAATTATTTTTCTTACCGTGACATTGATTACAGTTGTATTTCTTTCTCTATGCTAAGTAGTTTACCTCAAATATGTGATGAATGTATCCGTAGATGGATTATTTTGCTTACCTTGATCTTGATCATATATGCGTTTTCTTTCTGTTAAGTAGCTTTCTCAGGCAACAGTTGGATGCTCTTTTGGTTAAAGTATTATTACTAAACCCCTTTGGCATAGGATCGTTGTCTGCATGTTCGAGTAGCGGGTTATCCCAAGCTCGACCTGTTCCCAATAGTTAAAAATCTTGTCCTATCTTAGTCAAGTTGGTTTATACTGCCTTGCATCTCTTCTACCTACCCCACCTAAGAGAAATTACTAAAAAAACCGTCTTAACCGAAGGAAGAACATTCACCAGAAAACACAAAAGCTCATCAATAATTTGGCCAGATTGTAAGATTTGGAGAACCATTCCACTCCAAACACTGCAGAGTCTAATTATGCCTTGGTGGCAGGTTTGGTTCCTACTATTGAATCAGGGGATTTAAGCCCCATCAACAGAACTGGCACTAGAAGGAGGGCCTGAGAATGAATGGCTGAATATGTAAGTTATATGATATTTCAAATAGCCTATAGATTCATAATGACCCACATGCATGGCTAGTCATCCAACAAACATCCCACATTTACCGAGTACTCCCAAAGCGAATAACTCACCCACTCCGAGGAAGGACATCTTCACCCCGAAATACCTTATGCCCTCCCTCACAAGGATCTGAATCAGTTCATAAGGATTACCAGAGCCTACGCCCGACAAATCGATGCGTTGCCCTTCACCCCCATCCTCCCTCAAAGAAAACAACAAAGTAGACTAGCAGTCAACATTCCCGATGAAGTTTTCATACACTCCATCGAAGACTTAATAGACTTCGTGATCACTGAAATCCAAGAACCTCTTGACCTCATACCCGAGATGCCAACCAACAACATCTCCGAACCTAACAATCTTTCAGAAGAGGAGGAGCCTGAATCCGACTCTGAAGAAATGGAAGAGAAGAATGATCAAGAAGAAGAGAGGGAAGTTCCACTTCAAGACAGCTAACCTTGGTTGGTCGGGGACATCATGGTCGTCCCTTGATGAGTACACAATCTCCCTCGACACCCGAAAAAGTTGCTCCCCAAGTATGATCTTGAAACCTCAGGATCGCCCGAAGATCATATCAAGAAGTTCATACTCGCGATCAGGCTTATGAACGTTCAACCTAAAGATGTGGTATGCATACTTTTCCCCTACACGTTTGAGAACTCAACTTCCACTTGGTATTTTAACTTGCCAGTAGGATCCATAAACAGCTGGAATAAGTTCCAAAAGGACTTCCTAGACAATTTTGCAGAAGAAACTACTACGGGAGCCCTGATGGCTGAGTTGTTCGCAACCACCATGACCCCAAAAGAAAGGGTCAAATATTTCAATCAAATATTCACGACTATTTTAAACAGATTCCAACCCACAGTGAAGCCTAGTTAGGAGTTACAAATTGAGGTTTATGCCAATACGCTTCCGGCTTCTATTTCTATGTTCATAAAAAGAGCCGCCAAGTAAACCCTTAAGGAAAATTTTGAGGAGGCCAAGATGATATAATTCCAGATGAAAGGATGTAAGGAAAGCCAGGCCTCTTTAGTAAAAAGGTAAAGTCATCTCCCACCCAGGAGAGGACTCCTTCTAACTAGGACGCTAGGGAAACTAGCTGAACAAACTCCTGACAAGGGTGATGCGAATATAGAGGATCTACAATGCATGGTTAAGAAGTTATCAAATGATATCGTAGACATTAAAATAAGCACAGGAGAGGGAAACCAAGGCCAAAATCCCTATAAACCTTTCTTTAAGAGAAACGATCCTTTCAAAGCAATTGAACCTCCCCCAGCCAACTTAAACATTGACCTAGGGAATGTGGCATTTGATTCTTTCTGTACTTGTTACTAGGAAAATCACTCTGAGAGGGAATGACCCCAGTGGGTTCACACCATGAAATTGATGGCCAATCGCTTTCTGGATGAAGTCTCCCTGACTGAACAGTCGAGCAGTTCGACCATGGATATTGCCGACCAGGAAGAAGTTGAACCACCACGAGACACAACCATGTTGATATGGGATCCCAACTTAATATTTCCTTTGGATGATTTGTTTAAGTCTCGAGAACAACCCTCATAAGTTTCAATAATGTAGACATGTAGCACAGGTCAACCCGAGCCTCACAAGTTAAATTAACTCACAATCACAAGAAAACATTTCTCGCCCCCGGTAAAAATCCTATAAGTATTCATACCCAGGAATCCCCTAAACTGGAGTAAAACGTAGTAGAAGATGTGAAGAAGCTAAAGGATAATATATTAGTTATGGACATATGTAGGATTCCTCAGTAGAAAGACTTTCTATTGCAAGCTTTGAGCTCGATAGCAGACCCGATGACTGGCAATGGTCATAAGAAGAACATATCCCAAACAGATCTGGCTAGCAAGCCAACCATAAATACCTACACCAACGATAGGAAGGAAATACCTTTTGTCCCACATTTCCTTTTAACATTTGAAGTGTTCAACAGGAATCTTCACAACTATTTGGTGGATTCTGGGGCAACCTCTAATGTAATGCCCGTGGCCGTTTGTAATAAATTAGTCTCTGTCCCCCTCAAGAGTGATAAGCATGTGATACAACTAGACTGGACCCAAGTTAAGGTCATGGGAGAACTCAAATATGTGATGATCAGGATAGCGACACACCCTAATTTCGTGCAAGTGATTGACATCATTGTTGTAGATATCCCTGAGGCATATGGGCTTTTGTTGAGCTAGGATTGGTCTGAGAAGATAAACAAATATTTCAGTATAGACTGGGCACACCTTTGGCTACCCATGAAAGGATATAAGAACATGATCAAAATTGATAGGGAGAGATATCTGAAGCACATAGTCATTGACCTCGAAACCCCAAATGAGCCAACATCTACCGATTTCCCCATATTGGGAAATTATTCCTGTGATTCCCACTTCGAGAACTTTTCTCCTCTCCTATCCAATGTTTTTCTTACCCAAAAATCCGAAGTGATTTTTCAAGAGGAATCACCGATACCGACAAAAGACTCTTTATTCTGTCACAACCCCGTGCTAGGACTTGTGGAAAAGGAAATCAGAGAGAAAAACATTGGTGATAGAAAAGAAAGGAGCGACTGTTGTCCTCAAATTTGGACCCTCTACTTTGATGGATCTAAATCACAATAAGGGCCAGGATCATGGTGCATCCTCATTGATCAGAAGGGTAAACATGATTTCTTGTCCTGTAGGTTAGAATTCGAATGTACCAATAACACTGTCGAGTATGAAGCTCTAGTTCAGGGGTTAAAGAAAGCCAGAGATCTGAATGTCAAGGAGTTTAAAGTTTTTGGAGACTCCAAAATTGTTATTAGACAAGTGAGAAATACTATACATTGAAATTCACCCCATCTCAAGAACTACCAGCAGGAGGTGCATAGGCTAATAGAGTGCTTTGAGGCTTTTAATATCACTATGGTCCCTAGGGCAAAGAACGTTCTTGCTGACTCCTTATCCATAGCTAGTTCGAGGTTGTTGCCTTTAGAATATTATGAAGCCTCCTGATTCACTGTAGAGATGCTCTACAAACCATTAGTGCCTAATAACATTTCTAATTGGAAAGTCTTTGAGGGAGATGAATAGATCGAAAGTTTCTTGACCAACTAAGACAACTTCAAAGACCTCGCTATTGACGATGAATAATTCCAAGGGAAACCAATGGAAACCAGTCCTTGGGAGGGTCAACACGCGGTAAAACCAAAGGGTCACACAATTCCAAAAGGGATAGAAAATCTAGAGAATTTGTTTGATTTAAAGGAACAATTCAAAGGACCTAAAAACGCAAAGACTGGGAGCTCCTGTCCCCTCCACGAAACTGTAAATCTTGGAACCCCAAACAACCCAAAGTATGTAAATCTTGGCAAAACGATATCTAAAAAGGAGAGGAAATACTACCTCAAATTATTCAAACAATACCAGGATGTGTTTGCCTGGTCCTATAAAGATTTGAAAATGTATGATACCCGCATCATTCAACACACCATCCTATTGAAACCCAAAGTCAAACCTTTTCAATAGAAACTCTGAAAGTACCACCCATACTTGGAACCCCTAATGTGTCAAGAGTTAAGGAAGCTTTTAGATGCGAAGATAATTTTCCAGGTTAGACATTCTACCTGGGTAGCGAACCTTGTTCTAGTAAGAAAAAAGTCAGGAGAAATCCAATTATGCGTAGACTTTTGGAATCCCAATAGAGCTTCAGAAAAGAAAAATTATCCCATCCCGTCGATGGAGCAACTCCTACAGACTGTGTCGGGCTCAGAAATTTTCTCCCTCCTAGACGGTTTCTCAGGATACAACCAAGTGTTGGTCTCAGAGGAAAACCGATTAAAAACGACCTTCCGGACCAAATGGGGAACCTTCGCTTATAAACACATGCCTTTCGACTTGATTAACGTAGGAGCGACCTTTCATAGGGAAATGGATGTGGAATTTTAGGGACTTATAGGTAAGTGCATGGTAGTGTATTTAGATGATGTAATGGTGTATTCGAGGAATAGAGAAGAACACATCCAGCACTTAACTCAGATTTTTGAAAGATGATGAAAATACAGTATATCTCTCAATCCTAAGAAAACTATCTTCGATGTTGAAGAAGGTAATTTGTTAGGTCATATTATATCTCAAGCGGGAATTCGCATAGATCCCGAAAGGATTAAATCCATAGCTCAACTCTCGCTACCACATACCAAGAATTCTATGCAGTCCTTTTTCAGGCAAATCAATTTTGTAAGGAAATTCACCCCCGACTTCGCCAAATTCACCAAATCCTTACAAAAAATGATTCGTAAGGATGCCAAATTTAAGTTGACCAATGACCGAAAATATGCTTTCAACAATATCAAAGCTACCATATCCTGGGCCCCGGTGCTGCAAAGTCCCAATTTCAATAGGGACTTTTCCCTTTACACTTTCGCTTCAGACCATTCACTAGCTGTGGTTTCAACTCAAAAGGATGATGACAACAACGAAGCCCCAGTATCATTTATGAGCACTAATCTTCAAGGAGATAAGCTCAACTATCCTTCTATAGACAAGCAGGCCTACACGGTCTATAAGGAAGTAAATAATTTCAGGTCTTACATCCTTAAGAATCACACTCAGGAGAGTGTACCACACCCTGTAGTCCAATCTTTGTTCACCCAACAAGAAATGGGAGAAAGAAGAGTGATCTGGATTATTTTTGGCATGAAATGAGATCGGAGATATAATAAATAATTGCACAGAGATATCATAGATATTTAAGAATATAACATAAATGTATCAGAGATGAAACCATAAACACATATATATAGTAATACATGATTTCTATTAATGAAAGAAATGTACAGAGACTGTAAAAATACAGAGTGAAAGACTCGCTAGAATGGTGGCAGCTTATCTCTAAGAAGAGATGTGATGGCTACTCGCATTCGCAAGATGATGATTAAAATGAGGATCTAAAAGGATTTTTTAAAATAAAACGGAATGCCAAAAACCCTATACATCCAAAAACCTAACCCTAGGAGATGAAGCGCCAAAAGTCATGTGGGCCCCGTTTGGGTAAGTGAGTACATCAACTTCCCGGGGTTGTAACTTTTGCATACGATCTTAGTTTTAGGTGTGTGATAGCTCATTGGAAAGGTATCATCGAGGATATTCATTTTGGGGGCTCAATCATGCCTTCAACTATCATTAAGAACCTATATCTCAAAAAACCTTCATTTGGGCCCTCAAAATGGCTCTGGAAGTTAAAAACTGCTAAAAATAGTAAATTGCCAAAATTGTCAGAAAATTGTTTTGAGCTAGTCGGAAAAGGTGGGTGGACACCGACATCCACTTGGATCAATCCTCCCTCCTCAGGAAGCAATGGTATCCAATGCGTTGAGTACCCGGGGGAGAGGGAAAAGTTTTTGCTGAATCTGCATCTTGGTGAGCTGCTTGCTTTACTGGAGATGTCGCGTTGCTTAGTTTGTGGAAGTCTGTCATGAACCCGTTGAGGTTGAGGTTGTTCAACAAGTCGAGCCACATGAGGGGACAATGTGCAGAAGGAATATTTGTGCTTTTATGCAACCTTGTCGACCTGCTTCTGTTTGATAGAAGGTGCTTGGGGCGAGGCTGTAGTGGTTGTAGTATCCTTCTGTTCCCTTTTTGAACAGATTGTGAATAAGCTAAATTTTGTAGTATGAGATACTACCTTGCGAAACTTTTTATGTGGAATAGTAGTCAGAACTACCTCTGGTATTCTGTAGAGATGACCCCCCAAAGTAACAATGACACTATGGAGTTGAGACTCATAAACAACATGGCATCTCCACATATATTGTTGGCCCAAGAGAACATCACAGACATATAGTGGGGCAACATCACATAATACCTCATCCTTGAAGGGTTGGATGCCATATGACAATCGACACTGTTGGCTAACACGGAGATCTCATCCTTGGTGAAGCCACTCGATGTTGTATGTCCATGGGTGTGGTGTTGTCGACAATCCCAAATGTTTAATGACCTCTACTGAGATGAGGTTCTTCTGGATTCTGCTATCAACAATTAAATGCAGCGGGGTCCCCTTCACCCACATCTATGAATGAAAAAGGTGCTCCCCCTCTTCAAGATCTGTTGGTTCTTCTAGTTGAATTGCTGTGGTCGCGACAATAGCAGTGGGGTCTGTGTCAATGATCTATCCTTTACCACTATTTTTAGAATCAGATTCCGAATCAGGGTTCGGCTCCTTGCCTTTCATCTCAGCCACCAATGACTGTTTTGAGTGACATTCATTGGTGTTGTGCCAGGGGATTTTTTGGAAATCACACCATTTTTCGGTGTCCTTATTTGTCTTCCCGTGACCCTTCTTTTCATGTGGCTTGGACTGGTTTTTAGGAGACTGTTTGTTAGGGACGTCTTTGTCATACTTTGGTTGTTGCGGATTTGTAGAACCAAAATCCCGTTTGTTTTGGTGCTTAAATTTCTGCTTGATTTTAACAACATATTGATAGGCAACACCGAGTGATGAGATGTCCAGAAAATCCATTTCAGTTTGGATGTATCTGTGTAGAACCCCACGGTATTTTAGAACCAACTGTTGTTTGGAGTCTTTGATACCCAGCTTGGTGTGTAAGGTATGGAAGGTATTGGTGAACTCCAGAACTTCTTGGCCCCTCTCTTGCTATAGTGTGGTCCATCTCATGTACTTGTCCTCATAGTTGCCAATAGGGTAATATTGTTCCTTTACCGCATCCACAAAAAAATCCCAAGTGGGATCGACCCCATATATTTCAGACTCCTCTGTGGAAATCTTCTCCCAATAAGTTTCCCACCAATGTTTGACATGGGGGAGAGCTTTAAGGAGTGAGAAGGTGATCTTTTCTTTGTCAAAAAATTTGTGAAAAGAGAAATAACCTTCTAGCAGATTTAACCATTTGTCTAGGTCTTCTGCATCTATCCGTCCTTCAAATACACGAATATCAAAATTAACTTGTACCTTGAAAGGAGAGGTGCCTCCAAAGTGTTCGCTTGATGAATATGCACCTATTTCTATCAGCATGCATTGAAGGATGTGGGAAAAATTCTCCCATCATTTCGTCCCTCTGTCGCATGAGAGCTTGCTCAAGCAACAGACTGATAGGATCGTCTGCTCAATTGTTTTTCTTTTCTTCCGCCATTGAGGGTTTCTTGGGTGTGCGAGAGAGATTTTACTCAAGAGATACAAGCTCAAGACCCAAGTTTCTATACTCAGACCTCGTCGGGGACATGCACTAAAAAAAATGACCAAGAATAGCCTGCTCTGATACCACAAATCAAAATTATTTTTGGCACGAAATGAGATCGGAGATATAATAACGAATTGGACAGAGATATCATAGATATTCAATAATATAATAGAAATGTATCATAGATGAAACCATAAACACAGATATACATTAATATACAATTTCTATTAATGAAAGAAATCTACAGAGACTGTAAAAATACAGAGTGAAAGACTCACTAGAATGGTGGCAGCTTATCTCTGAGAGGAGATGTGACGGCTACTCGCATTCACAAGAATATGATTACAATGAGGCTCTGAAGGCCTTTTTTAAAATAAACCAAAATGCCAAAAACCCTAGACATCCAAAAACCTAACCCTAGGAGATGAAGCGCCAAAAGTCATGTGGGCCCCTTTTGGGTAAGTGAGTACATCAACTTCCCGGGGTTGTAACTTTTGTATACGATCTCCGTTTTAGGAGTGTGATAGCTCGTTAGAAATGTATCATTGAGAATATTAATTTTGGGGGATAAGTCATGCCTGCAACTATCATTGAGAACCTCAATCTTGAAAAACCTTCATTTGGGCCCTCAAAATGGCCCTGAAGTTAAAAACTGCTAAAAATAGTAAATTGCCAAAATTGCCAGAAAACTATTTTGGGCCAGTTGGAAAAGGTGGGTGGCCACCGATATCCACCTGGATCAATCCTCCCTCCTTAGGAAGCAATGGTATCCATCGCGTTGAGTTCCCAGGGGAGAGGGAAAAGTGTTTGTTGAATCTACATCTTGGTGAGCTGCTTGCCTTACTTGAGACGTCGCGTTGCTCAGTTTGTAGAAGTCTGTCATGAACCTATTGAGGCTGAGGTTGTTCAACAAGTTGAGATACATGAGGGGACGGTGTGTAGAAGGAATCTTTGTGCTTTGCTGCAACCTTGTCGACCTGCTTCTGTTTGATAGAAGGTGCTTGGGGCGAGGCTGCAGTGGTTGTAGTGTTCTTTTGTTCCCCTTTTGAACAGATTGTGAAGAAGCTGAATTTTGCAGTATGAGATACTACCTTGTGGCACTTTTTAGGTGGAATAGTAGTCGGAACTACCTCTGGTATTCTGTAGAGATGACCCCCCAAAGTAACAATGAAACTACGGGGTCGAGACTTATAAACAACATGGCATCTCCACATATATGGTTGGCCCAAGAGAACATCACAGACATCTAGTGGGGCAACATCACATAATACCTCATCCTTGTAGGGTTGGATGCCGTATGACAATCGACATTGCTAACTGACATGGATATCTCATCCTTGGCGAAGCCACCTGATGTTGTATGGCTGCGGGTGTGGTGTTGTTGAAAATCCCAACTGTTTAATGACCTCTGCTGAGATGAGGTTCTTCTAGCTTCTGCTATCAACAATAAAACGCAGTGAGGTCGCCTTCACCCACATCTGTGAATGAAAAAGGTTCTCCCCCTCTTTAGGATCTGTTGGCTCTTCTGGTTGAATTGCTGCGGCCGCGACAATAGCAGTGGGGCTGCGTCAATGAACTGTCCTTTACCAGTATTTTCAAAATCAGATTCTGAATCAGGGTTCGGGTCCTTGTCTTTGATCTTGGCCACTAATGAATGTTTTGAGTGACATTCATCGGTGTTGTGCCAGGGGATTTTGTGGAAATCGCACCATTTTCCGATGTCCTTCTTTGTCTTCCTGTGACCCTTCTTTTCATGTGGCTTGGACTGGTTTTCAGGAGACTGTTTGTTAGGGATGTCTTTGTCATAATTTGGTTGTTGTGTATTTGTAGAACCAAAATCCCATTTGTTCTAGTGCTTAAATTTCTACTCTATTTTAACAGCATATCGATAGGTATCACTGATTGATGAGATGTCTAGAAAATCCATTTCAGTTTGGATGTATCTGTGTAGAGCCCCATGATATTTTAGAACCAAATGTCATTCGGAGTCTTTGATACCCAGCTTGGTGTGCAAGGTATGGAAGGTATTGTTGAACTCCAGAACTGCTTGGCCCCTCTCTTGCCGCAATGTGGTCCATCTTATGTACTGGTCCTCATAGTTGCCAATAGGGTAATATTGTTCCTTTACCACATCCACAAAAAAATCCCAAGTGGGATCGACCCCATATATTTCAGACTCCTCTGTGGAACTCTGCTCCCAATAAGTTTCCCACCAATGTTTGACATGGGGGAGAGCTTTAAGGAGTGTGAAGGTGATATTTTATTTGTCGAAAAATTTGTGAACAGAGAAATAACCTTCTAGCAGATTTAACCATTTGTCTAGGGCTTATGCATCTATCTGTCCTTCAAATACAAGAATATCAAAATTAACTTGTACCTTGAAAGGTGAGGTGCCTCCAAAGTGGCTGCTTGATGAATATGTGTCTGTTTCTATCGGTAGGCGTTGAAGGATGTGGGAAAAATTCTCCATCATTTCGTCCCTCTGTCACGTGAGAGCTTTCTCAAGCAACAGATTGATATGATTGTCTGCTCCATCGTTTTTCTTTTCTTCCGCCATTGAGGGTTTCTTAGGTGTGCAAGAGAGATTGTCCTCAAGAGAGACAAGCTCGAGACCCAACTTGCTATAATCAGACCTCATCGGGGACATGCACTGAAAAACATGACCAAGAACAACCTGCTCTCATACCACTGATCCGGATTATTTTCGGCACGAAATGAGATCAGAGATATAATAAAGAATTGCACAAAGATATCAAAGATATTCAATAATATAACAGAAATGTATCATAAATGAAATCATAAACATAGATATATAGTAATACACGATTTCTATTAATGAAAGAAATGTACAGAGACCATAAAAATTCAGAGTGAAAGTCTCGCTAGAATGGTGGCAGCTTATCTCTGAGAAGAGATGTGACGACTACTTTCATTCACAAGAAGATGATTACAATGAGGCTCTAAAGGACTTTTTAAAAATAAATCAGAATTCCAAAAACCCTAGAAATCCAAAAACCTAACCCTAGGAGATGAAGCGCCAAAATTCATGTGGGCCCCGTTTGGGTAGGTGAGTACATCAACTTCCCGAGGTTGTAACTTTTGCATACGATCTCCGTTTTAGGCGTGTGATAGCTCGTTGGAAAGGTATCATCGATGAGATTCATTTTGGGGGATGAATCATGCCTTTGACTATAATTGAGAACCTCAATCATGAAAAACCTTCATTTGGGCCCTCAAAATGGTCCTGAAGTTAAAAACTGCTAAAAATATTAAATTGCGAAAATTGCCAGAAAACTATTTTGAGCCAGTCGGAAAAGGTGGATGGCCACCGATAGCCACCTGGATCAATCCTCCCTCTTAAGGAAGAAATGGTCTCCATTGCATTGAGTTCCCAGGGGAGAGGGAAAAGTGTTTGCTGAATCTTCATCTTGGTGAGCTGCTTGCCTTACTGGAGACGTCGCGCTGCTCAGTTTGTGGAAGTCTGTCATGAACCTGTTGAGGCTGAGGCTGTTCAAAAATTCGAGCTGCATGAGGGGACGATGTGTAGAAGGAATCTTTTCACTTTGCTACAACCTTTTCAACCTGCTTCTGTTTGATAGAAGGTGCTTGGGGCGAGGCTGCAGTGGTTGTAGTGTTCTTATGTTCTCGTTTTGAACAGATTGTGAAGAAGCTAAATTTTGCAATATGAGATACTACCTTGCGACATGTTTTAGGTGGAACTGTAGTCAGAACTACCTCTGGTATTCTGTAGAGATGACCCCCCAAAGTAACAATGACAATATGGGGTTGAGACTCATAAACAACATGGCATCTCCACATATATGGTTGGCCCAAGAGAACATCACAGACATCTAGTGGGGAAACATCACATAATACATCATCCTTGAAGGGTTGGATGCCGTATGACCATTGACATTGCTGACTGACACAAAGATCTCGTCCTTGGCGAAGCCACCCGATGTTGTATGGTTGCGGGTGTGGTGTTGCTGAGATGAGGTTCTTTTGGCTTCCACTATCAACAATAAAATGTAGTGGGGTCCCCTTCACCCACATCTGTGAATTAAAAAGGTGCTCCCCCTCTTCAGGATCTGTTGGTTCTTCTGGTTGAATTGCTACAGTTGCGACAATAACAGTGGGGTCTGCGTCAATGATCTGTCCTTTACCAGTATTTTCAGAATCAGATTCAAAATCAGGGTTCGACTCCTTGTCTTTGATCTCGACCACCAATGTCTGTTTTAAGCGACATTCATCGGTGTTGTGCCAGGGGCTTTTGTGGAAATCTCACCATTTTCTGGTGTCCTTCTTTGTCTTCCTGTGACTCTTCTTTTCATGTGGCTTGGACTGGGTTTCGAGAGACTATTTGTTAGGGACATCTTTGTCATACTTTGGTTGTTTCATATTTGCATAACCAAAATTTCGTTTGTTCTAGTGCTTAATTTTTGCTCGATTTTAACAACATATCGATAGGCAACACTGAGTGATGAGATGTCCAGAAAATCCATTTCAGTTTGGATGTATTTGTGTAGAGCTGCACAGTATTTCAGAACCAAATGTCGTTCAAAGTCTTTGATACCCATCTTGGTGCACAAGGTATGGAAGATATTAGTGAACACCGGAACTGCTTGGCCCCTCTCTTGCCGCAGTGTGATCCATCTCATGTATTGGTCCTCATAGTTTCCAATAGGGTAATATTGTTCCTTTACCGCATCCACAAAAAAATCCCAACTGGGATCGGCCCCATATATTTCAGATTCCTCTCTAGAACTCTGCTCCCAATAAGTTTCCCACCAATGTTTGACATGGGGGAGAGCTTTATGGAGTGCGAAGGTGATCTTTTCTTTGTCGAAAAATTTGTGAACAAAGAAATAACCTTCTAGTAGATTTAACCATTTGTCTAGGGCTTCTGCATCTATCTGTCCTTCAAATACAGGAATATCAAAATTAACTTGTACCTTGAAAGACGAGGTGCCTCCAAAGTGGCCGCTTGATGAAGATGCACCTGTTGCTATCGGTAGGCATTGAAGGACGTGGGAAAAATTCTCCATCATTTCTTCCCTCTGTTGCGTGAGAGCTTGCTCAAGCAACAGACTGATAGGATCGTCTGCTTCGTCATTTTTTTTTCTTCCGCCATTGAGGGTTTGTTGGGTGTGCAAGAGAGATTTCCCTCAAGAGAGACAATCTGGAGACCCAACTTTCTATACTCAGACCTCATTGGGGACATGCATTGAAAAAAACGACCAAGAACAGCCTGCTCTAATACCACTGATCCAGATTATTTTTGGCACGAAATGAGATCGGAGATATAATAAAGAATTGCACAGAGATATCATAGATATTCAATAATATAACATAAATGTATCAGAGATGCAACCATAAACACAGATATATAGTAATACATGATTTCTATTAATGAAAAAAATGTACAGAGCCTATAAAAATACGGAGTGAAAGACTCACTAGAATGGTGGGAGCTTATTTCTGAGAAGAGATGTGACGACTACTCACATTTGCAAGAATATGATTACAATGAGGCTCTGAAGGCCTTTTTTAAAATAAAATTGAATGCCCAAAACCCTAGACATCCAAAAACCTAACCCTAGGATATGAAGTGCCGAAAGTCATGTGGGGCTCGTTTGGGTAAGTGAGTACATCAACTTCCCGACGTCGTAACTTTTGCATACTATCTCCGTTTTAGGCGTGTGATAGCTCGTTGGAAAGGTATCCTTGAGGAGATTCATTTTGGGGGCTCAATTGTGCCTTTAGATATCATTGATAACCTCTATCTCTAAAAACCTTCATTTGGGCCCTCAAAATGGCCCCAGAAGTTAAAAACTGCTAAAAATAGTAAATTGCCAAAATTGCCAGAAAACTGTTTTGACCCATTCAGAGAAGGTGGTTGGCCACCAATATCCACCTGGATCAATCCTCCCTCCTTAGGAAGCAATGTTCTCCATTGCATTGAGTTCCCGGGGGAGAGGGAAAAGTGTTTGCTAAATCTGCATCTTGGTGAGCTGCTTGCCTTACTAGAGATGTCGCGCTGCTCAGTTTGTGGAAGTCTGTCATGAACTTGTTGAGGCTGAGGCTATTCAACAAGTCGAGCTACATCAGGGGATGGTGTGCAGAAGGAATCTTTGTGCTTTGCTGCAACGTTTTCGACCTACTTATGTTTGATATAAGGTGCTTGGGGTGAGGCTGCAGTGGTTGTAGTGTCCTTCTGTTCTCCTTTTGAACAGATTGTGAAGAAGCTGAATTTTGCAGTATGAGATACTACCTTGCGACACTTTTTAGGTTGAACAGTAGTCAGAACTACCTCTGGTATTCTGTAGAGATGACCCCCCAAAGTAACAATGACACTACAGGGTTGAGACTCATAAACAACATGGCGTCTCCACATATATGGTTGGCCCAAGAGAACATCACAGACATATAGTGGGGCAACATCACATAATACCTCATCCTTGAATGGTTGGATTCCGTATGAAAATCGACATATCTAGCTGACAAGGAGATCTCATCCTTGGCGAATCCACCCGATGTTGTATGGCTATGGGTGTGGTGTTGTCGAAAATCCCAACTATTTAATGATCTCTGTTGATATGAGGTTCTTCTAGCTTCCGCTATAAACAATAAAATACAACGAGGTCCCCTTCACCCACATCTGTGAATGAAAAAGTCTCTCCCCCTCTTCAGGATCTGTTGGTTCTTCTGGTTGAATTGTTGCAGTCTCGACTATAGAAGTGGGGTCTTCGTCAATGATCTGTCCTTTACCAGTATTTTCAGAATCAGATTCTGAATCAGGGTTTGGCTCCTTGTGTTTGATCTCGGCCACTAATGACTGTTTTGAGTGACATTCATCAGTGTTGTGCCAGGGGATTTTGTGGAAATCGCACCATTTTTCGGTGTCCTTCTTTGTCTTCCCATGACCCTTCTTTTCATGTGGCTTGGACTGGTTTTCGGGAGACTATTTGTAAGGGACGTCTTTGTCATACTTTGGTTTTTATGGATTTGTAGAACCAAAATCCTGTTTGTTCTGGTGCTTAAATTTCTGCTCAATTTTAACAACATATCGATAGGCAGCACCGAGTGATGAGATGTCCATAAAATCCATTTCAGTTTGGATGTATCTGTGTAGAGCCCCATGGTATTTCAGAACCAAATGTCGTTCAGAGTCTTTGATACCCAACTTGGTGAGCAAGGTATGGAAGGTATTTGTGAACTCCGAAACTTCTTGGCCCCTCTCTTTCCGCAGTGTGCTCCATCTCATGTACTGGTCCTCATAGGTTCCAATAGGGTAATATTGTTCCTTTACCGCATCCACAAAAAAATCCCAAGTGGGATCGACCCCATATATTTCAGACTCCTCTCTGGAACTCTGATCCCAATAAGTTTCCCACCAATGTTTGACATGCGGGAGAGCTTTAAGGAGTGCAAAGGTGATCTTTTCTTTGTCGAAAAATTTGTGAACAAAGAAATAACCTTCTAGCAGATTTAACCATTTGTCTATGGCTTCTGCATCTATATGTCCTTCAAATATAGGAATATCAAAATTAACTTGTACCTTGAAAAGCGAGGTGCCTCCAAAGTGGCCACTTGATGAAGATGCATCTGTTACCATTGACATGCGTTGAAGGATGTGGGAAAAATTCTCCATCATTTCATCCCTCTGTCGCACGAGAGCTTGCTCAAGCAACAGACTGATAGGATCATCTGCTCCATCGTTTTTATTTTCTTCCACCATTGAGGGTTTCTTGGGTGTGTGAGAGAGATTTTCCTCAAGAGAGACAATCTCGAGACCCAATTTTCTATACTCAGACCTCGTCGAGGACATGCATTGAAAAAAATTACCAAGAACAACCTGCTTTGATACCACTGATCCAGATTATTTTCGGCACAAAATGAGATTGGAGATATAATAAAGATTTGCACAGAGATATCAAAGATATTCAATAATATAATAGAAATGTATCAGAGATGCAACCATAAACATAGATATACAGTAATACATGATTTATATTAATAAAAGAAATGTACAGAGACTATAAAAATACAGAGTGAAAGACTCGCTAAAATGCTGGCATCTTATCTCTGAGAAGAGATATGACGTCTACTCGCATTCACAAGAAGATGATTACAATGAGACACTAAAGGTATTTTTTAAAATAAACTAGAATGCCAAAAACCCTAGACATCCAAAAACCTAATGCTAGGAGATGAAGCACCAAAAGTCATGTGGGCCTCGTTTGGGTAAGTGAGTACATCAACTTCCCGGGGTTGTAACTTTTGCATACGATCTCCGTTTTAGGCGTGTGATAGCTCATTGGAAAGGTATCATTGATGAGATTCATTTTGGGGGCTGAATCATGCATTTATGTATCATTGAGAACCTATATCTCTAAAAACCTTCATTTGGGCCCTCAAAATGGCCCCGGAAGTTAAAAACTGCTAAAAATAGTAAATTGCCAAAATTGTCAGAAAACTGTTTTGAGCCAGTTGGAAAAGGTGGGTGGCCACCGATATCCACCTAGATCAATACTCCCTCCTTAGGAAGCAATGGTGTCCATTTCATTGAGTTCCCGGGGGAGAGGGAAAAGTGTTTGCTGAATCTGCATCTTGGTGAGCTGCTTGCCTTAGTGGAGATGTCGCGCTGCTTAGTTTGTGGAAATATTTCACGAACCTGTTGAGGCTGAGGTTGTTCAACAAGTCAAGCTACATGTGGGGATAGTGTGTAGAAGGAATCTTTGTGCTTTGTTTCAACCTTTTCGACCTGCTTCTGTTTGATAGAAGGTGCTTGGGGCAAGGCTACAGTGGTTGTAGTGTCCTTCTGCTCCCCTTTTGAACAGATTGTGAAGAAGCTAAATTTTGCAGTATGAGATACTACCTTGCGGCACTTTTTATGTGGAATAGTAGTCGGAACTACCTCTGGTATTCTATAGAGATGACCCCTCAAAGTAACAATGACACTACAGGGTCGAGACTCATAAACAACATGGCATCTCCACATATATGGTTGGCCCAAGAGGACATCACAGAAATCTAGTGGGGAAACATCACATAATACCTCATCCTTGAAGGGTTGGATGCCATATGACAATCAACATTTCTAGTTGACACAAAGATCTCGTCCTTGGTGAAGCCACCCGATGTTGTATGGCCGCGGGTGTGGTTTTATCGACAATCCCAACTGTTTAACGACCTCTGTTGAGATGAGGTTCTTCTGGATTCTGCTATCAACAATAAAATGTAGCGGGGTCCCCTTCATCCACATCTGTGAATGAAAAAGGCACTTGCCCTCTTTAGGATCTGTTGGTTCTTCTAGTTGAATTGCTGCAGTCGCGACAATAGCAATGGGGTCTGCGTCAATGATCTGTCCTTTACGAGTATTTTCAGAATCAGATTATGAATCAGGGTTCAGCTCCTTGTCTTTGATCTCAGCCACCAATGACTGTTTTGAGTGACACTCATCGGTGTTGTGCTAGGGGCTTTTGTGGAAATCGCACCATTTTTCGGTGTCCTTATTTGTCTTCCCATGACCCTTATTTTCATGTGGCTTGGAGTGGTTTTTGGGAGACTGTTTGTTAGGGATGTCTTTGTCATACTTTGGTTGTTGCGGATTTGCAGAACCAAAATCCCATTTGTTCTGGTGCTTAAATTTGTGCTCGATTTTAACAACATATCGATAGGTAGCATCGAGTGATGAGATGTCCAGAAAATCCATTTCAGTTTGGATGTATTTATGTAGAGCCCCACGGTATTTCAGAACCAAATGTCATTCAGAGTCTTTGATACCTAGCTTGGTGTGCAAGGTATGGAAGGTATTGGTGAACTCCAGAACTACTTGGCCCCTCTCTTGCTGCAGTGTGGTCTATCTCATGTACTGGTCCTCATAGTTGCCAATAGGGTAATATTGTTCCTTTACCGCATCCACAAAAAAATCCCAACTGGGATCGGCCCCATATATTTCAGACTCCTCTGTGGAACTCTGCTCCCAATAAGTTTCCCACTAATGTTTGACATGGGGGAGAGCTTTAAGGAGTGCGAAGGTGATCTTTTCTTTGTCAAAAAATTTGTGAACAGAGAAATAACCTTCTAGCAGATTTAACCATATGTCTTGGGCTTCTGCATCTATCTGTCCTTCAAATACAAGAATATCAAAATTAACTTGTACCTTGAAAGACAAGGTGCCTCCAAAGTGGTCGCTTGATGAATATGCATTTGTTGCTATCGACAGGCGTTGAAGGATGTGGGAAAAATTCTCCATCATTTCGTCCCTCTGTTGCGTGAGAGCTTACTTAAGCAACAGACTGATAGGATCGTCTGCTCGATCGTTTTTCTTTTCTTCTGCCATTGAGGGTTTGTTGGGTGTGCAAGAGAGATTTTCTTCAAGAGAGACAAGCTCGATACCCAATGTTAATGTCCTAACCCACACATAGGTAGATCAATGTATTCGGATGTAATAAAGGTCAATATTAATAAGACCTTTCAATAAAATAGAATAAGGTGGATGTTAGAAGATCTAATAGAAGCTTCCGCTTCTAGAAGGATCTTCCTCTAGATGAAAACCCTAGCTTGGATATTATTGTAACAGAGCGCTGCTCAACTGGAGGTTGCCCCCTCGAAGAGGCCTGTGAACATTGCTATCTGAATCAAAGTGTTGTTTCTGTTGCTATTTCGTATATCATTTATGTGTATTGTGAAGATTATGATGGATATTTTACTGTTATTCTGTCATTTCTAGCATT
>ML789981.1:481571-506993 GCA_009831015.1 Picea engelmannii | reverse complement strand
TTCCTCTAGATGCTTCTCTTAATAGACACATTTAGTATAAATAAGGGTCGAGGGTATGAAAACCCTAGCTTGGAGATTATTGTAACAGAGCACTGCTCGAATGGAGGTTTCCCCCTCGAAGAGGCCTGTGAACATTGCTATCTGAATCAAAGTGTTGTTTCTGTTGCTATTTCGTATATAATTTCTATGTATTGTGAAGATTATGCTAGATATTTTACTGTTATTCTATCATTTCTAGCATTTCATTTATGTTCTGCATATCTTATATATCTGGTATCTTGCACCCAACTTTCTATACTCAAACCTCGTCGGGGACATTCATTGAAAAAAATGACCAAGAACAACCTGCTCTGATACCACTAATCCAAATTATTTTCGGCATGAAATGAGATCGAAGATATAATAAAGAATTGCATAGAGATATCATAGATATTCAATAATATAACATAAATGTATCAGAGATGCAACCATAAACACAGATATACAGTAATACACGATTTCTATTAATGAAAGAAATGTACAGAGACTGTAAAAATACAGAGTGAAAGACTCGCTAGAATGGTGGCATCTTATCTCTGAGAAGAGATGTGATGGCTACTCGCATTTTCAAGAAGATGATTACAATGAGGCTTTGAAGGCATTTTTTAAAATAAACTGGAATGCCAAAAATCCTAGACATCCAAAAACCTAACCCTAGGATATGAAGCGCCAAAAGTCATGTGGGCCTCGTTTGGATAAGTGAGTACATCAACTTCCCGGGGTCGTAACTTTTGCATACGATCTTTGTTTTAGGCGTGTGATAGATAGTTGGAAAGGTATCTTCAAGGAGATTCATTTTAGGGGCTCAATCATGCCTTTGGATATCATTGAGAATCTCTATCTCTAAAAACCTTCATTTGGGCCCTCAAAATGGCCCCAGAAGTTAAAAACTACTAAAAATAGTCAATTGCCAAAATTGTTAGAAAACTGTTTTGAGCCAGTTGGAAAAGGTGGGTGGTCACTGATATCCACCTGGATCAATCCTCCCTCCTTAGGAAGCAATGGTCTCCATTGCGTTGAGTTCCCGGGGGAGAGGGGAAAGTGTTTGCTGAATCTGCATCTTGGTGAGCTGCTTGCCTTACTGGAGACGTCACACTGCTTAGTTTGTGGAAGTCTATCACGAACCTATTGAGGCTGAGGCTATTCAACAAGTTGATTTACATGAGGGGACGGTGTGTATAAGGAATATTTGCGCTTTTCTGCAACCTTGTCGACCTACTTCTATTTGATAGAAGGTGCTTGGGGCGAGGCTGCAGTGGTTGTAGTGTCCTTCTGTTCCCCTTTTGAACAGATTGTGAAGAAGCTGAATTTTGCAGTATGAGATACTACCTTGCAAAACTTTTTAGGTGGAACAATAGTCGGAACTACCTCTAGTATTCTGTAGAGATGACCCCCCAAAGTAACAATGACACTACGGGGTCGAGACTCATAAACAACATGGCATCTGTACATATATGGTTAGCCCAAGAGAACATCACAAACATCTAGTGGGGCAACATCACATAATACCTCATCCTTGAAGGGTTCAATGTCGTATGACAATCAACATTGCTGGGTGACACGAATATCTTGTCCATGGAAAAGCCACCCATTGTTGTATGGCTGCGGGTGTGGTGTTGTCGACAATCCCAACTGTTTAACGACCTCTGCTGAGATGAGGTTCTTTTGGCTTCTGCTATCAACAATAAAATGCAGCGGGGTCCCCTTCACCCACATCTGTGAATGAAAAAGGTGCTCCCCCTCTTTAGGATCTGTTGTTTCTTCTGGTTGGATTGTTGTGGTCGCGACAATAATAGTGGGGTCTGTGTCAATGATCTGTCCTTTACCAGTATTTTCAGAATCAATTTCTGAATAATTGTTCAACTCCTTGTCTTTGATCTTGGCCACCAATGACTGTTTTGAGCGACATTCATCGGTGTTGTGCCAGGGACTTTTGTGGAAATCACACCATTTTCCAGTGTCCTTCTTTGTCTTCCCGTGACCCTTCTTTTCATGTGGCTTGGACTATTTTCAGGAGACTGTTTGTTAGGGACATCTTTGTCATACTTTGGTTGTTGAGGATTTGCAAAACCAAAATCACGTTTGTTCTGGTGCTTAAATTTCTGCTCGATTTTAATAGCATATTGATAGGCAACACTGAGTGATGAGATGTCTAGAAAATCCATTTCAGTTTGGATGTATCTGTGTAGAGCCCCACAGTATTTCAGAACCAAATGTAGTTCAGAGTCTTTGATACCCAGCTTGGTGTGAAAGGTATGGAAGGTATTGGTGAACTCCGAAACTGCTTGGCCCCTCTCTTGCCGTAGTGTGGTACATCTCATGTACTGGTCCTCATAGTTGGCAATAGGGTAATATTGTTCCTTTACCGCATCCACAAAAAAATCCCAAGTGGGATCGACCCCATATATTTTAGACTCCTCTGTGGTACTATGCTCCCAATAAGTTTCCCACCAATGTTTGACATGGGGGAGAGATTTATGGAGTGCGAAGGTGATCTTTTCTTTGTCAAAAAATTTGTGATCAGAGATATAACCTTCTTGCAGATATAACCATTTGTCTAGGGCTTCTGCATCTATCTGTCCTTCAAATACAGGAATATCAAAATTAACTTGTACCTTGAAAGGAGAGGTGCCTCCAAAGTGGTCGCTTGATGAAGATGCGCCTGTTTCTATTGGCAGACGTTGAAGGATGTGGGAAAAATTCTCCATCATTTCATCCCTCTGTCGCGTGAGAGCTTGCTCAAGCAACAGATTGATAGGATTGTCTTCTCCATCGTTTTTCTTTTCTTCCGCCATTGAGGATTTCTAGGGTGTGTGAGAGAGATTTTCCTCAGGAGAGACAATCTCGAGACCCAAATTGCTATACTCAGACCTCGTTGGGGACATGTACTATAAAAAATGACCAAGAACAGCCTGCTCTGATACCACTGATCCAAGTTATTTTCAGCACAAAATGAGATCGGAGATATAATAAAGAATTTCACAGAGATATCATAGATATTCAATAATATAACAGAAATGTATCAGAGATGCAACCATAAACACAGATATACAGTAATACATGATTTCTATTAATGAAATAAATGTACAAATATTGTAAAAATACAGAGTGAAAGACTAGAATGGTGATAGCTTATCTTTGAGAAGAGATGTGATGGCTACTTGCATTCGCAAGAAGATGATTACAATGAGGCTCTGAGGGCCTTTTTTAAAATAAACTAGAATTTCCAAAACACTAGACATCCAAAAAGCTAACCCTAGGAGATGAAACGCCAAAAGTCATGTGGGCCCCGTTTGGGTAAGTGAGTACATCAACTTCCCGGGGTTGTAACTTTTGCATACGATCTCCGTTTTAGGTGTGTGATAGCTCATTAGAAAGGTATCGCCGAGGAGATTAATTTTGTGGGTTCAATTGTTTCATATACTATCATTCAGAACCTATATCATGAAAAACCTTCATTTGGGCCCTCAAAATGGCCCCGAAAGTTAAAAATTGCTAAAAATAATAAATTGCCAAAATTGCCAGAAAAATGTTTTGAGCCAGTCGGAAAAGGTGGGTGGCCAACGATATCCACCTAGATAAAAGAGGGAACTGGATGTAAGTATTCCAAGAATTTTATCTAGACACAAAACCTACCAAGTTAGTAAAAGGACAAGGTCTGTGCAAGCTCGCAGCCGAAGCCCAGGATCAAGTAAATGAAGACTCCGGGTGGGAGAATGAAATAGCTCTATGGTTTGGAGAAGTAGAATACATATCCATAGGATGAGACTCTTGGTACAAGGACTTGTCTTACCTACTACATCACATGACTTGTCCCAAAAACCCCAACCCCAGGGAGAGAAGAGTCCTCAGATTAAAATATGCACAATATCGTCTTATAAATTCGACGCTTTTTTGGATTAATTATGATGGGGTATTGTTGAGGTGCCTCGAATGTGAAGAGGCCGACAAGGTGCTAAATGAACTTCATGACGACTTCGTCGGAGGACATTTTGCTGGACACACCACTGCTCATAAGATTCTGAGAGTCGACTATTACTGGCCCACCTTGTTCAAAGACGTGCACACTTACGTTAGAAAATGTAAGACTTGTCAAATGAGCATTGGAAAGGAGAAAAGGGCAGCAGTCCCACTTCATCCTGTGACTGTTTCGAGGCCCTTTGAGCAGTGGGGGTTGGATATCATAGGAGAAATTACACCTAGCTCTTCTAAACTACACAAATACATTCTTACTACCACTGACTATTTCACAAATTGGGCGGAGGCCATCCCTCTGACTCATGTAAATGAGAAGGTAGTGATCCAATTTATAGAACAACAACTAATCACAAGGTTTGGTCTCCCCTCTATTCTGGTATTTGATAATGCAACTTACTTCTCCTCTATGCTATTGACAGATTTTTCTCTGGACAAAGGAATCATAATCAAGTATTCTACAAATTATTACCCTCAGGGAAACGGTGTGGCAGAGTCGACTAACAAAAATATGGTAAGGCTATTAAAGAAGATAGTTACATATAACCACATAAATTTGCATAATCAACTTCATAATGCCTTATGGGCCGATAGGGTCACACCCAAAGAATCCATAGGAAACTCCCTGTACTTTCTGGTCTACGGGCAAGAAGCCATCCTCCCAAACGGGCTCTATCTGTCATCTCTTCAATTGGCCCAAGATTCCAACGAGGAACCCTCATTAGCCATGCAACAAAGATTCAATACTCTACTCATGTTGGAAGAAGAGAGAGAGAAGGCTAAGTCAAAATTCCTAGCTCACCAGTAGATAGTGAAACACTGGTTCGATAAGCATAAGGCCAAAGAAAAGAGTTTTGAGGTAGGAGACTCGGTACTAAAATGGGACAGAGCGAATGAACCAAAAGGGAAGCATTATAATTTTCATAACCTATGTCTTGGAACTTTCTAGGTTGCTGAAAAGATAGGGGCAGGCACTTATCAATTTCAAAATTTGAGGGGATAACCTGACGCCCTCCCAGTAAATGGTCAGGCCCTAAAACAATTTTTCCAATAATAATAAAAGAAAAAGAAAAACAATAATAATAAAATAATAATAATAATAATAATAAATATAAACAACAGCTGAAGGAAGGGAGATGAGTCAGGGTTACTGTGAACGAAGGAGGAATTGAGGTTAAAAACTCCACAGGCAGACCCGAAAGCATTAATTCGAGAATTTCAAATGCAAAGGTAAAAGGAGCTCTGATTTAAAACCAATTGAGTCCCCCTCCAGCTTCCGTATCAACTGAGTATGAAGGAAGAACATAGATTCTACTTTCGCCCAGTCAATTTCCATTTGTTGAGCTCTGGACACACCCTAAAAAGTCTCTGCCAATTTTTACTTTTTGGGTACCACTTAATTTTTTGGTATTGTCTAATTCAGAACGATGTTGTTTTCACTTATCATTATTTTCTGCAATTTCTCATTGATTCTTTAAAAAGTTTCCCTGAACATGTCAAAACCATCATAACGTAAAGGGATTAAGATTTGATTAAAGAATCAACCACTAAATCATTTTACCCGACGCGTCCAAAATTCGGCACCCAGAAGAATCAGAGATGAAAGAAAATCATACTAGAAAACTAAGGACGTCAATCGCCAATTTTAGTCAGCGTCGGTAAAAGGGGAGTTGTTCTTTCGAGATAAGCATTGCATAAGAAATTTGTCGATGACCAATTTCATTCGGCATCGGCGAAACACAAATGGAAGTAGTCGTTTGCGGGGAAAGAAAGGAATTGCCGATGATCAATCCCGTAAATTCATTTTGGCATCGATGAAATGTGAGTAGCTAAACCCGTAAGGAGCGTAAAATGTTTTCCAGGCCACCAACTCTTGAAATTTTTTGGCATCAACGGTTTTTATTTTTGTAAAAAAGAAAAAAAAGGTATCAATGAAAATCCCGTAGCTTTGCGCCGATCTCCGGCTTCCCCATTCCGAAAATGACACGAGGGGAAGTTTTAGATCTAAGATACGCTAGATACGATGCATTTAATCGATTGATTAATTCCAAGATCGTGCATTAGTTTCTAATTCGTGCGCAAATAAAAATGATCGTTTTAGCATATAGATATAGTGCACCTCCCTCCGTGCCTCCATTGTCAACCTACATAAAATTGATTGCAGAAAATTGGCGGTAAGTAGTTTTGAATTTCGTCCCGTTACTTGCATCAACAACTTGATGTGATTGGTAAGTTCTCTCTCGTTATATTATCCTGAATTATTATAAGCTAGAGCATTCTGCGTGCAAAGATGTTTGGAACATCTAGAGGAGCGAGACGAACGACCCGGAGAAGGCATCCACGATATAGTGAGTATTAAGCAATAGATTTTAGCAAGCATACAGGTATGTACCAGTATGGTTTTGTTTTTTCCACCTCACATGTAAATTAGGATCTAATATTACTCTGTATTCCGGACCTAATTGAATGATTTCAGTTGCAGGAATGATGCCTCCAAAGAAACCTACCACTAGGAAATATCCTAGAGTCCCAAAGCTGCAAGAATCACAAGCAGGAGACGGATCCTCCCTGACCGTTGCAAGGAAATTGGAATTCACTTCCAAGCCGACGCCCATCATCAAGATGATCACCAAAGAAGCCTTCGCTTAGCCCCTAACCTTTGGGAACACAGAGGAAAACATTGGTACCAAGACAATGTTCCCATGCAGGGAAGACCTGTTCAAGAAAATCAAGCATGAAGAATTCCTAGAATATGCCCCACATAGCGATCTTGACACAAGGGAGTTGGACGATGAGGTCTTCGTCAACATCCGCAAGGCTTACCTACACATAGTGGCGAGCAGGACTCTAGTTTTCCCTTGCATTGAACTTTTGAAATGACTCATTGATCACATTGATGCAAATAAGTGTGTAATCAATGATGATAATGGTCAAATCGCCGGGGTTTTCCTCCCACTAGAAGTCCAAAATTATTACAAGCTCAGGGACTCGGATGAACGTTTGAGCATGGATTTTGTTGTGAATTTTTACCAGAAGCATGACACCAGCAAAATCATGGCGTCCTGGTTGAGAGAAGACAAAAAATTAACCAACCGAAACTCCAGATGGTACCCGATGACCAACCTTAGACAAGCTTATATCTATCTAATGGCTCTCCTTTGCCGATTGCATGGAGAGAAAGATTGTTCCAAATTTTCGGAGGCATGGATGCCTTTGGCTTATACTATCACCATCTCTGGAAAAACCTTCAACTGGGTTGCTATAATCTCCAAACAACTTAGCACCTGCATTCAACAATCTTAGCATCCGAAGGAAGGAGAAAATCCTACCTTCTACATGGCGTCTTATCTATTAGATGTCGTCAGTGCAAGAAATGCCTTCGCTAGGATGAACCTGAGATGGTGCACTTTCGAGCTCTCATTCCATGTCTACTTCGACATTTTGTGGGAGAACAGGTATAAAAGATCCTACTCTCTCATTTGCGATCAATTTATTGCACCTATTCATTTTTTACTATTCAAGAAAGAGTGCCCAAGTCTCTCTGATGCAGCCAAAAAAGTTATATCGAGAGTTGGTCACTTGTGCTTGGATGAGTGAAAAACCTACATTAGGGTATTTGGCGCCACCAGAGAACCACATTTGCTACCTATATATGTCCCCGACCGACTAGTACTAGGGGAAATATGTTATCAAACTATCTTGCAGGGCTACAACGCCACTTTGGTGAAGGATAAGAAGCGAGCATTCATCCCCTATGGGTTTCATATCATCTTCTACCAGGTTAAAGAAACTACGCAGGCCAAGCAAGAGGGATTAAGTCAATTGGAATTTCGGTTCCAAACAGGACGTTTTTGCAAGCACGACCCCAAGGGTATGGTCTTGAAACATGAATCACAAGTATCGTCCTGTTGTTCTTATGCCCACGACTAGTTTGAGGATGAAATTTTGATTGAAAATGCTTAAGACTGGGATGAGGTGGTGGCAAGAAGGGCCGACCTCAGAGTAACGAATTTCAAGGCCATGAGTTGGGAAGAGAAAACAACGTCCTTGGAGAAATAAACATAATAAATTCTCAGGGCTAGGGAAGAAAGGGTAACATTTGAATCGACTGAAACGATGGAAGCTCCCCAGGAAGCCACTGTATAGAACTGGAATTTTCTCGAAACTCTGGGTGCGCTGGAAAGAGGGATGTTCTTGATCCAACATGCTCAGCAAATGATGGATCTAGCGTCGAATGATCCGGCCCTCTTATCAAGTGTTCCGACCAGTAACCCAGAAGAGATCCCAGTAGGGGTAGGTGGCTTTGAGCTCACAAACCCCGGTAACGTCAACGAGTCAAATGACCCTGAATCTACATTGGCGCCATCCGATTCACCGACAGTCATGACGATTCAATCAGGGCCAGGCAGGGTGTCGGTCGAAAAAAGTGCACCTAACCCTATGATTGAGTTCATAAATATATACAGTGATGATGAGAACCCAGAGGCACCTCAAAAAACCTCTGTGCATGTAGAAGAACAAAAGGGAGCCAAGCAAAAAACACCTCTTGTTCCCAATGCTCAGAGTCAAGAGGACACACAAGAAGGAAAAGGAGTCGAAAGCGGCCTAGATAAAAAAATGCTCGATGTGTCGGAGACCCGAGTAGGTAGTCCTAAGGACAAGTCAGAATTGGACGAGTCAGAAGAAAGGTCCCCGCAGAAGGACGTCGGCGATGCCACAACTAGTATACAAGCAAGTATCGAGCTCCCTCCTGACACGTCTATTCCACTTGATACTCATGTCCCTGATAAACAACGGGAGGAGGTCGGGCCTTTAGAGAAAAATGAGGAGGTTCAAGAGTCAGATATTGAACAAATATATACCATCGACAGCCTGGGAAACACAATCACATGGGGCGACCAATAGATACCAGATCCAGTGGATGAGGTAGCAGACATCTAAGCAATCTCCTATGATCAAAAGAGGAAGGCCATCATGTAAAGGACTGCTAATAAGAGAAAGATTATTGTGGACCGTTCCCATTTGGTTACCATAGAGGATAATTTGATCAACACAACAGATGCTCACACGTCTAAACTTATAGGCATGGGAAGAGCCCTCTTTGATGCTACCCAAGATAGGGCCAGGAGGGATGAAAGAGAAGTAGTTGATACTCTGAAGGAACTGGAACACTTGCACCATCTTGTTGAGTATTACAAAGGTGCCACATAGACTGCGACATATTTGAAGAGCATGTTTTCAAGAATTTGCAACAAGTACAAGAAAGAAAGAAACCTGTTAACCGAAAATATAATTGAATTCTAGGAGGACACTCTCATGACCCTCGCAACATGGAAGGATATGGAACGATGGCATGAAAGAGCCCTGCAAGCGGTGGAAAGACTCAAATACATTGAGGCAATCCAACAAGGTCGAGAAAAGTAAGAACATGGAATTCGACTGATAGGCAAGAGTAGCCTCGACCGGATGAAGAGATCCACAAAATACTGGACCAAGATGTCCCGGGACCCACATCGAGAGATCCAAGAACAATATGCCAAGTGCCATAAGCACTGGGATAAAATTAATAAAGTAATGAAAGATATCAAGCTCCCCGAGTTCAACACCCCCAGTGAGTTTATCGACATAAGAGACGTGCTCAAGGTGTATGCTGAACAAGACTCCCTATGGAACGAAGAGTGTGCAAAGGTAGACGATGAGAGGCCAGGACAGGTGCAACAATTCATAGAACACCCGATCAGAGCTAAAACCATGTTGCAACAGATAAATTCCACCTTGGTAAAGTACCAAGCGCATGCAGCATACATTAGAGGGATATATGTGGCCCCGATGGAACAACACAGATTCCCGTGGGCCCAAACTTGTGAAGAATTGTTCATCAATTGGTCTGAATACGAAAGGAGTCATCCTTTCAAAGAAATATCCCAGGTAGACTAATTAAGAAACTGTTATGAGATAATGCCACGTGGAAACTTTTGTTTGGTTCAAACTGTACTTAGCCGTTAAACTTCGGTTAAGCTTGAGATTATAAATAAAGGCCTCGACCAATTAATAAAGGTTGATGGTTTGTTGTAAGAACTATTTTTTCTTTCTGGCTGTTAAGAATTATTTTGAAGCTGCTATGAATTTAGAAGTCCTTCTCGACCAAAGACGAACTATTTTCATCAGATGTATGTGATTGGAGTTGGAGAAGAATTACTTCCTTTCCTGTTCCATGAATGTTGCAGTAAATGAGTAAGAGAAATTAATTATGTTGTCAAGTTATCTGGTGCAATGTTTTAATGTTCCTTGCTTTAAATGATGAAAGTAAATCATTGTGCTTCTATGTGATGAATGTCTTGGTAGATGAATTATTTTTCTTATCATGACATTGATTACAGTTGTATTTCTTTCTCTATGATAATTAGTTTACCTCAACTATGTGATGATTGTCTCGGTAGATGAATTATTTTGATTACCCTAATCTTGATCATATATGCGTTTTCTTTCTGTTAAGTAGCTTTCTCACGCAGCAGTTGGATGCTCTTTCGGTTAAAGTATTATTACTAAGCCCCTTTGTCATAGGATCATTCTCTGCATGTTTGAGTAGCGGGTTATCCCAAGCTCGACCCCTTCCCAATAGTTAAAACTCTTGTCCTATCTTATTCAAGTTGGTTTATACTGGCTTGCATATCTTGTACCTTCCCCACCTAAGAGAAATTACTGAAAAAACTATCTTAACCAAAGGAAAAACATTCACTAGAAAACACAAAAGCTCATCGATAATTTGGCCAGATTGTAATATCTGGAGAACCATTCCACTCCAAACGCTGCAGAGTATAATTGGGCCTCGGTGGCAGGTTTGATTCCTGCTGTTGAATAAGGGGATTTAAGCCCCATCAACAGAAACATAACAATAGGAGGGTCTACAACGTCCAAGAGGCTACCACAGTCAATGACATGGCTAGGAGCATGCCACCGATTTATGTAGCCTTGGATAATACACAAGTCAACCACCAATATTCAGTGGTGGAGATGGAAGGTATGATTTCGAACCATCTAGTTTCCATTTTAATTGACCTTGGTTCTAGTTTGAGTTATGTTGCCCCTCAAACTGTTGAGCATTGTAAACTGCAACAATTTAAACATGTTAAATCATGGCTGGTACAACTAACCACTAGAACCAAAAGAAAAGTAACATAGGTCATGCCAACATGCAAATTCATTATGAGTGGATTACCCACCCAAGCAACCTTAAACATACTTACTTTAGGATCTTATGACCTGTTGATTGGCATGGAGTGGTTGGCTTCCCATAAAACCATGTTGGACTGTTACAATAAAACTTTGGAGTGTGAAGATGAAGAAATGGGAAATTTAACCCTACAAGGGATTCAAAAGCATGTCTCAGTGAGACAAGTATCATCCCTTCAAGTGAAGAAGTATTGCAGAAAAGGATGTCCTTTGTATGAAATACAAGTGTTGGACTCTATTGAGGACAACACACTAAGCCTAGAGGACCATCCCATATTAAGAGATTATAGAGATGTGTTTCCAGAAGAGGTATTAGGTCTACCTTCAAGAAGAGATATTGACTTTTCAATAGAACTTGCACCGTGAGCGGTGCCAGTGTCTAAAACAACCTATAGAATGAGTACACTAGAGCTAGTTGATCTTAAGCTACAAATAAAGGAAATGATGGACAAAGGCTACATTCGGCCTAGTGTGTCTCCATGGGGAGAACCAACCTTGTTTGTGAAAAATAAGGATGGCACACTTAGGTTGTGCATAGACTATAGGAAAGTCAATAATATGACCATAAAGAATAAGTATCCCTTACCAAGGATTGATGACTTGTTCAACCAATTAAGGGGTGCTACAATTTTCTCCAAGATTGACTTGAGGTCTGGATACCATCAGGTCTGAATAAAGGATGAATACATCCACAAAATGGCCTTTAGGACAAGATATGGTCACTATGAATTTGTGGTGGTGCCATTTGGGATAACCAATGCACCAACCACTTTTATGTGCTTAATGAATAATGTACTCAGTAAATTCTTAGACATATTTGTATTGGTTTTCATTGATGATATCCTAATCTATTCTAAGAATAAGAAGGAGCGTGAAGAACATCTCAAACTAGTGCTTCAAGTACTAAGAGAACATCAGCTCTATGCTAAGTTTAGTAAGTGTGACTTTTTCTAGAAACAAGTCCATTACTTAGGCCATGTTATTTTTGAAGAAGTAGTGGCAGTTGATCCTGACAAGATCAAGGCCATTGTGGATTGGCATACCCCAAAGGATGTATTTGACATCAGATCCTTTATGAGCCTAGCAGGATACTATAGGAGGTTCATAAAATGATTTTCCAAGATTGGTTTCCCAATCACCTCCCTTTAGAAAAAGGGAGTTAAATTCCTTCATAAATCAGAATGTGAAGAGAGATTCCAAGATTTGAAATTCACCTGTGCTGAAGATTGTAGACCCAAACACGTACTTCCTTGTGTGTACAGATTCCTACAAGGAAGGACTTAGAGGGGTTCTTATGAAAGAAGGATGTGTAATTTGCTATGAATCTAGAAAATTGAATGAGTATGAAATCAATTATGTGACCCATGATCTAGAATTGGATGCCATAGTGCATGCTTTAAAAATGTGGAGACATTACCTACTGGGTAGAAGATTTGTGCTTATGACAGACCATTGTGGGTTGAGATATATGTTTGATCAACCAAATCTCAATGCTATACAAGCTAGATGGATGACTCTCCTTAGTGAGTTTGATTTTGAAATAAAACATATCAAAGGAAAACAAACTAGGGTGGTTGATTCCCTTAGTTGAAGAATGAAAGTGATTCACTTGGAAGCTATAAGAACCTATGAAACAAACGTCAAGGAGAGAGCAAAAAATGCACAAGAAACATATGCATTTTTCAATACTGTGAAATCATACTTAGAAAAAGAGATCACATGGTTGAAGTATGAGGGTTATCAATTGTTTCATGACAACCTGCTATCTTACAAAGGCAAGTTGTATATCCCAAACCGTGACGACTTGAAGAGGTTAATGATGGATGAAGTACACAAAATACCATATACTAGTTATCCTAGTTATCCGAAGATGATCAAAACCACTAGGAAACTATTTTATTGGCCCAGACTAAAAAAGGACATAGCTGATTACTTAGTTTAATGTCTAGAATGTCAGCAAGTTAAGGCAAAACACCGACATCCATCAGGGTTGTTGCAACCCCTACAAATCCCATAATGGAAATGAGAAATCATCTCCATGGATTTCATCACAAGATTACGAAAATCGGCCAAACATAATGACACCATCATGATAGTGATGGACAAATTGAGCAAAGTTGATCACTTCCTTCATGTCAAGTCAACTTGCAAGGAAATAGATATTGCTAGTATTTTCATGAAAGAAATATTTAGACTGCATGGCATGCCTAAGGAGATCATATCTGACAGAGATACACAATTTACTTCAAGCTTTTGGAGATCTATGTTTGCTGGTTTTAAAACTAAATTGCTATTTTGTACAACCTATCACCCTCAAACTGATGGACAAACAGAGAGGGTAAAACAAGTGTTAGAAGACATGTTAAGTATGCATGTAATGCATAAACCTAAGAAGTGGGGAGACTACCTACCACTGGTAGAGTTTTCCTACAACAATGGCTATCAAGATTCATCGAAGATGAGCCCTTTTGAGGCCCTATATGGTAGACAGTGCAAGATTGCAATCAACTGGGATAACCTAGTAGAAATAATTACAGTTGGGCCGGATATGATAAAAGAAATGGAACAACAAGTACTTCAGATAAAATAAAACCTGAAAGTGGCTCGGGATAGACATAAAAGTTATGTCGATAGAAAAAGGACTCCTAGAGAGTTCAAAATAGGGGATCATGTGTATCTCCGAGTTAGACACGGGAAAATCTCCTTAAGAATGGGAGCTTGTTCCAAGCTGGTACCTCGGTATTGTGGACCCTTTGAAATTTTAGATAGAGTGGGACCTGTAGCATATATATTAGCGCTTCCTCCCACAATGAAGGCACATAATGTTTTCCATGTTTCATTATTGAAGAAATATGTACATGATTCTAATCATATAATTGATTGGTCTGTGATTTAGGTGGAACTAGAGGGAGAATTCTTGCCAGAACCACAATGCATAATAGAAAGGAAGGAAACCCCACTCAGAAACATAACCATTGCATAGATCAAGCTGTAGTGGAAACACTTTGGCCTAGATGAGGTTACATGGGAAATGGAGGATGCCATGAAACATGCATATCCATTTTTGTTTACTTTTGTACATACAGAGCACATCGACAGGTAGAACATTGAGGACGATGTTCCTTTAAGGGGTAGGCGATTGTAATACCCCTCTTTCCCCCAATTTGTAATATAAATATAAATTATCGAAATACCGTGGTAGACTAAATATGTGTGAATGATGGATTTGATGAATCTTTTTTTATAAAAGGTAATGTATGCATTTTCTATTATTAATATAAAATGGATAGTGTTGCATAGCTGCTAAAAGGGGGGTTTTCCAAGATAGACTAGAAATGGTTGAGATGAACCCTCACCAAACCAATACCTTACTGGATTTAATGGCTCAGACCCAGAACAATCCTCTGAGCCAGAAATGAATTACCAGTCAGACTGGTAGCTAGAAGAGTCCTCCTCAAGAGTTAATGAGGAGATGAGGAAAAGTACCCATCTGCAAGACTTCCAGATTTGACCACGAGATGGAGATTCAGACCCAGGAAACCTTGCCGAGGAAGGCAAGAAAAGAGGTAATTTGTGGGTGGAGGAAGAGTGGGCGAGGGAGTAGAGTCGAAAGACCAATCTTAAGATGAGAAAAAGAGCACTTGCAACTCTCTGGTTCGAGGAATAACTAGGAAATACGATCGTTCTGGGTGCAAGGAGATGTTGGCAGGGTTTTCATTACAATATGATAAATGAGGTTGACGAGTGACTGTGGAATTACTCGTGCATACCTCCTTTCTTGGTACAGAGAAAATTGGTGGCCAAGATCCTGTTGGAGGAGGAGAGTAACCTATGTCCCTGACTATCACTGGGTAAGAAGAAAGAGTCTCTCTTAGAGCGTTGTGGTCTAGCTCAGGGATGGCCAATGATAAATCCATTTAGGAGTGGCTGTGCCTATGGTTGGGTGGAAACAAACACCCCTTTAAACAACCACTTCATGAATTCTAGTTTTCTGATAAGTATTTTCATACCATGTGTATTGAAATGGAAATGATGATTGAATATATTTATATGTCTATGACTAAGATTATTTTTTGAATGATTAAGGTAGAAATATGTATTGTCTCTCTCTGAATCCATGCTTTCAAATTGTCTTCTGCTTGCCTTAGCATAGCAACTAGAGAGCTATGGGATGTAAGTCTGCAATAGTGTCATGGAAGGGTTTACTGGGATTCTTAAGTTTTGTCAGCCTCTAGAATCTACCTTCATGGGAATAATAAGTTCAAACCCTATGGAAAGAGGGCACCTCCTTCAGACCTTTCACTCATATGACCAAGGGATCATGCACGTGTCCTTAACCAATTCACGGCTAAGAGATTAATGCATATCCCATGAGAGTTTTCGAAGGACCCATGTGATTAAGGTCTGGGATCCCTGCACTAGACCTGAAAAGAGATAAGCCTTTTTGTCTTTGGAACTCTAGAAGCTCGGAGCTTTGGAGTGTTAGGACCCTGCCATTTGTAAACCGACCGAAGGAAACTGGTTGTTACGGTTACCCACGAGGTTGAACAACGCCTAGTGGTTTCCCTAACCATGGAAGATAGACCCGCCCCAATGTTAAACCCTGACCCATTTACCAATCGAAAAGTAACGCGAGCCACAGATCTGAGGGTATTCGAGAGACCCCTTGGCCATTGGATCTACGCTGAGGTAAGTCTGGCGAAGTTATACTTTGGGAGAACAGAGGTGTTATAGCACCAAACTCCACGAATGTCGAAGTACGAAGTGATGAGAGCCATGGATCTTGAGAGTTTGTTGAGAACCCCTCTTACCCATCTGATCAACTAGTGGAGGGGCCTGTGTATGGTACTTTGGTGAAGTCCTGCTTCGGGAGAGCAGAGAAACCATAATACCAAAACCCTCAGAGGACATAACTTGTAATCTAGAGATTGGTTTTGAGTTTGGTATTAGTCGTTAGAGAGCTACGGTTGAGTAGAAGAGATTGGAGATGTCAGAGATATGATTCAAGATGACTAAAGTAAACGAAATTGTGATGCCCGATCCCTAGAAAAGGGTACTTAGGGGTCGGGTATGTTACATGAATCTAGTTTCGGGAATGGATCCTTGGGTCCACAAAAAAGGTTATTGGAGAGTTCTAGCAATGTAATCAATGCCTCACAAGGAGTCTTTTGAGATATCTCACCCACAATTGTATGGTTGGGTCTACTAAAAAAGGTTACTAGAGAATACTGCCACTATGATTATCTTAAACAAGGAATATTTTGAGATAGGCCTCTAGCAAGGGTACTATTAGGACCTAGATTTTTTTTTCCCTTTAGAGTCCCACTCCTATAGGAGTATTACTCCAGAATGAGTATCACTACACTTAAAAAATCCAAAAATTATTAATAGTCTACTTTATGTAGGAATTTCATGGCCTATGCTATAGAGGCTAGGTTTTGTAGGGTCGTAAGGAAAAATGAACGTGAGGTTATATATCTCTTTGAAATAAATGCAGTTTTCCAATAGTTTTACTAGACCAAATCTCTCATGGCACCAAGGATGAAATATTGTACCCTTTTCCATACTACCCGATTCCAAATACTAGAGAGTGATCTCCCCAAGTGTTGTGCTTGGTGTACTATAGCAACAAGACAACCTATAGGTCTATGTAAGGCTAGTTTCAGGTGTTCCTAGAGGGCTTCCTATATGCTCGAGGTCATGTGGAAGACAAATATGTATACATGTGTTCTTTGATGCAATACTACTTGAAGGGGTACCAACAAGGGTTACAAGGGTGTCCAACCAAGTCATTCCACTTGTATTTCCCATGTGTATGATTCCCAAACCACAAGTTCACCCATTGAATAAAAAATACTTTTGTTATTTAAATATTCTAGAACATGTCTCTACCTTGAAAAAAATCTTCTAAAACTGGGTGTGTGCTAGCTCAGGAAAAAGATTTGATACTGCTTGTAATGTACTTAATCAACGATATTAATAGAATATTCACAATTTTAGAGAAATTTGATGTGGAAAATAAAAATACAAGTGAAAATAAGATTAAACATGTAGAATTATAACCTTTGTATTGAATATCTCCAAAGAGTGAGCAATGTTCACGAGCCTCTTTTAGGGAGTAACTCCATATGGGCATTTTTTTCCATGAAAAATACATACTTTTATTTAAGAGGAAATCAAAGTACAATCCTTAGGTGTGTGGCATGACAACCTCATATGAACATAAATCCAATTAAAATAACAATACTTGACAACCATTACATAACCTTATAACTCTATATATAATTCTTAGTAGAAAAATCCTAACTACTTGCAGTTTCATTAATAATGATTATCAACAACCTAGTAGAGATTATTTATTAATGATGATTCTTTTACATTAGGTAACTATCCACTAACTATCTAATGAGTCTTATTCAAACATGATGACCTCATATAATGATTAACTAGCTCCTAATTATTTCCAAATTAAGAGTAGAATCCTAACGAGTACCATCACAAATTCCATTGACAAATCCATCTATTCTATTAGTTGAGGTCATGAAGTTCACTATAAGTGAACATAATATAATATCCATGAATGGGTATGCCATGGGATAAGTCATAAGTTAACTCGCATAATTAATAAATCATAGTGGTCATCATCATTAAAACGTGAGAATAAGTTGTTGGATAAACAATTGCAAATCACATGGATGTTTGATTGTGAAGTCAACGTTGCTATAAAGTGATGTATATGACAATCACTTTTTCTAGATCCCTAAAGAAGTCACGCCTAACCAAAACGTTAGTGGTAACTCATTCAATGCTGTTGGTGAGGGCATATCTAGAATTGGGCCGAGGGTTTGAGGATATTAATGTAGAATATAAAATATGTCTATTGCAAAAATCGATCTAGTAAATTTAAAATCATATGTCATGCATATGACTCAACATAAAATAATGTTGACTAAAGCCTCAATTGAAAAATTTACAAAGTAAGTTTTTATTTATTAATTAATATTGTGGAGTTTTAAAGGTACTCACAAAAGAAAAAAAATGCAATGTTGACTAAAGCTCCAATTGAAAAATTTACAAAGTGAAAAAAATGCATGAAGTTATCAAGGAGAAAATATATAAAGGCTTTTTATTAAAATGGTATTTTTAGACTTTTGTGTCTAAATTCACATTGAAAAGTGGGTCCTTCATACTTAAATCATTAGATCAATACATATGAATACTTACAAAATGAACTAGCAGATTATATAAAAAATTATAACATGAGAATTGCATGGAGAAGTTTGTTAAATACTTAGTGGAGAGAGAAAATTTTCACCTAAAAAATTTTAAAATTATAACATGAAAATTGTATAGAGAAGTTTGTTAAATACTTAGTGGAGAGAGGAAATTCTCACCTAAATTTTTTTAATCGAATTTTTTTTTACAAATCTGAGTTAAGATATGAGAAACAATGCAAGAATACATTACAATATGAGAATTAAGATCTCAAAAATAAATTCAATGAGAACTCATAAAAAAAATGAAGAAAATTCTCTCCTAAGGAATTTTAATCATTGGTTGCTTGAACAAATGAAAAGATTAAAGAATGAGAAGCAAGAGAATCAAGATTTCAAAAATAAATTCAACAAGTCAAAAATGATGAAGAATTTTCATGTTTAAGTAAGAAAAATCAAAGTTTGTTTGTTAAGAAGTTAAAAAATGAGAAGAAGTCACAACAGGGAAAGCTAGAACAACTTACCAACAAGAAAGCATTGATCAATAAGGAAATGGATTCGAAATGGATCACTATATAATTTTAAATATATTTTGGTACTTTTGGAGAGGAAAAATTGGAGCTATTGATTTGTAGGACCCATTTTAAGGCTAGGTCCTATTTTGGAGATTTGGAGTCTAGAAATGTCCATTTTGGCGTCAAAACCTAGTGTATGTATACTTATGACTCTCAACATTGTTCTACACATCAAGATATTTCTAATGGCACAAATATCACCTTGGTCGGAGTTTGTATGAGGAAGTTATGTCTATCACAAGTTGACTTTTATTGATGATCACCATGGTACTGAGTGGATGCCATATAAGTTCCCATTACTCACATATGTGGAGATATTCACATGTGAAATTTCAAGAATATTGTAGATGTTCCATAACCCTAAACCTAATTTGGAGTTGAGGCATGCTAACCTTAGACGATGATCATGATATGTTAAATACTAGGATGTTAGAAAATGAGGGGGTTCCATTTTGGTTGTATTGATTTACTGTTCCATATTTGAGCAAAGAAATGGAATGGGATATTCGAGTAGAGCAACGGAAGTAGAATACCTTGTAGCATCCATATAGGCCATAGTGTAAATGGTAACTCCATAGTGAGTTCATCATTCTTTGTATTTGCATTTTATATTTGCCAAGTTTTCCCATATTAGGTTTCCTAGGGTAGATCTTTTGATCATAGTGTGGATGGTGTGGTATTTGTTTTATTTTTCTTTATTTTAGTCTTATATTCTTTTAGTATTTTGATATCTAAGCTAGTAATATTAAATCTTAATCTTAAGTAAAACACTGCATAACAAACAGTTTGCAGAAACTTGTAAGATCACTGCCACACAATTCCAAAGAGAATCAAATTAGGATGGATTGAACTTTTATAATATAAAAATTCTTCTTAGAAATTCGTCACTCATAATGTCTCGTGTCTTCAACTATCACAATGTTCAATAATGGAGAATCATGAGAAGGAATTGCAAATATGTAGATTTTTCCAAAAAATTCTTTGAGTAAAAAGAATCCTTGAAAGGGAGAGACAATGTAATGAATTAGCACTACTACTAATAACAATGACAAGAATAATAATTAAAAACTAAGGGACACAACCCTTTGTAAGTTTTGACTGATCAACCTGCAAGATGATATAGAATATAATTGAGAAGAAATAAAACAAACAATTTGAGAGGAGAGAATAGAAGAATAATTCTTGGATAAATGTAATTCTCATTAACTTATCAAAATAAAAATTTATCATCCAAAGATGAAAGAATACAATACAATGCAATTGAATGAAATAGAGATGAATTGCTCATGCAACTATGCAAGTCTTAACTACATTCAAAGCATGAGAGAGCATTCATGCCCTAATTAGCCAAGTGAAGAGAGCTTTCATGAGGTTGTTAACTTAGCTTTTACTAGTCAAGTTGGGTAAACTAGCTCATGTGCTTTCATTCCTAAAAAGTAGGATCTAACCCCTCCTCAAGTGCACACTTGTTCCTAGAAATTAGGAATTAGCTCCTAGAAAATATGATCTCACCCTAAAATGGTGGAGAGAAGTTATCCTGTCCCTATAAAAGTGGAATTAGCCTAAGACAACTCACTAGAATTAAGGGATGAAGATCAAGTGCATTATAGGAAAGAGAAAAATATGCATGTGAGAGAAAATGATAGGGAAAATGATGCATGCACACCGACACCCCCCCTTAAGCCTAACTTAGGTGAGTATGATGCATGAAAAATTGGGTCCCAACAATATGAATCCATGTTAGGTACCCAAGTACAAAAAAATAGCCTGAAAAGTGAGGAAAGAGGTAAACCTCATTGGGAAGAGCCCCCCCAAAAGAGGATAGTGCGAAGTAGAATAAGAATCCTTCTTTGAAGTAGATGTTTCCTTCACTATAAAGTGAGATTATAACTCAATGAACTTATGCTAGGTGAAGGATTTCGTAAATGTGTTTGCAATTTTCTCCACGGATGGACGATATTGCAAATCAAATTGCAAACACATTTACAAATTGCAAACACATTTGAAAATTGCAAACACATTGCCAATTGCAATGGACGATGGAGAAAATTACAAACACATTGATTTGCAAACATATTGTAGATCAATGAGTTGATCATGAATCGACCCTAGGATGTAATGCATGTGGATCTCAATGTGTTTGGTCCTCTTCCACTCAATGGAATCTCCGAAGATCTGGATGGTACTATGATTGTCACAAAACATGACTGTAGGATGCTAATACTGAATACCAAACTCAGTGAGAATATGATGCAACCAAATGTCTTGTGTTGTTGCATTCACTACACCTCTACACTTTTCCTTTGTAGTCTATAAATAAATGGATGATTGCTTCTTACTCAACCAACAAATAGCAATTGAGCCAAAATTGAATAAATAATTAGAAGTGGACTTGCGATTTGTGCTATTTTTAGTCAAATCAAAACATGTGTACCCAACTAGATCAATAGTGCAATCTTCTACATAATGTATCCCAAAAATGCAAGTACCCTTAACATAATGGATAATTCTCTTTGCATATTTCCAATGGAGTTCATGAGGCTCCTGCATGTATCTAGAAACTGATCCAACAACATAAGAGATGTTGGGTCTAGTGTAGGTGAGACAAAACAAACTCCCAACCAACTATTTGTACCATGTACTGTCCACCAAAGGTGTGCTACCACCATCCTCAAGATTGATTCATGAAAGAAAAGGTGTTACAATATATTTACAACCAACCATCTGAAATATAGTGAGAAGATCTAGGGAATATTTGGACTATTCCATCTTGATTCCTGAATTATATTAGGTGATTTCAAGACCAAGAATTAATGCAATAGTCCCAAATTACTCATGGAAAACCTTTCATGCAAGGCATATTTAACCACAACATTAGATCATGTCGAAATCCTTGTGATTAGTAAGTCATATATAAAAAAAACTATCAACAAGAGAGAGTCAACCTATTGAAGCATGCATACATTAGGATATGAATTACAATAAGAGAAACCTTAGGACACCAAGAAGGAATCCATATTTGCATACCAAGCTCATGGTGCCTTCTTTAGGCCATACAAATATTTCCACAATATGTAGATAAGAGATGAATCATGGATATACCCTTGTGGTTGTTCCATGTAGATATCCTCCTCAAGATCCCCATGAAGAAATGCACTCTTCACATACATATGATGAAACTTTCAATGTTGAGCTACTGTAATGGAGAGAACAAGTCGAATTAAATCCATATTTTCAATAAGTAAAAATGTATCATTGTATTCTATGCCCTGTACTTGCGAGAATGATTTTCTTACAAGTCATACTTTATACTTAATCAAAAGTCCATCTATTTCCGTCTTTGTTTGATAAATCCATTTTCACCGAACAAGCTTCCTACTAGGAGGTAGGGGAACCAAATCCCAAGTTTTGTTCTTCATAAGAGATTGATACTCCTCATCCATGGAAGCCTCCCAATATGGATTACTTACATCTTCTTCATAAGACTTTGGATATATAGAAATGAACATGTAACAATGGATGGTCATCAAAGTCTTTGAAGTAGTAAGTGCTTGTGGAGCACCTTGAAATTGTGAGTGAGTTCTTCTTGTATCTGTTTGATCCCCAAATAGATCACCTACATATTGAAGATTTTGTTGTGCCCAAATTGGTCTGGCTATCATATATACAACAACCTATTTATCAATGTCATCATATTCCTCTTCTTCATCTAAGGAAATAAAAAAGGCATATGTGATATTTTCATCAACAATAACTGGTGGATATGTAGTAGGTTCTTCCTAAGTTGCATGCAATGGGATCTCTTAAAATTTGTCAGTTCTTTCAATGAATTTTTTTTTTAGTGAAATGATTTAGTAGCCTATACCGCTTAACACTATAAGGATATCCCAAAAAATGTACTCTTTGTTAGCTCTAGAAGTCCACTCAAGACTGCTATTGAATCAAGCCTAGCACACCTTATTTCAAAATGTTCAATAAGGGTTTTAGAGATTGATAGATTCCTGCTTGGTTTGAAAGGAACTAATGATATGATCTGTTAAGATCACTTCCCTAGGTGCAACAAGCTAGGTAAATAAAACTAATGGCTAGGGAATTAAAATTTTGGGTGATGTGATTGAGAAAAGGGAAAGACAAAACTGATGAATCAACCAATAAACAAATCTTGTCCTTAATGTCCTTATGAAATAGAAGAATAAACCTTTATCTAGAAATCATTCCAAATAATATTTAAAGATAAGAAACACCAATGTGGCAAAGATTACTGAAAATCCTTTAAAGCAACCTTCTCAGCACATAATCATTTGACATACCATCATATAACATCAACAGAGTGTTTCATAAGAAAAAAGGAATATGATAAACAAAGAAGGAACACAAAACTAACCATTAACTTTATTAGCTACCGAAGTCTTTACATAGGCAAGATGAATCAAAACAGTCTTTAGATATAAAATATCAAGCCAAAATAGGCATCAAATCCTTTCTTCCTCTACTTCATCAATTATATAGAGTTTTACATCAATTTCATACATTTACAATCAATTTGATATTTAGGGATATCTCAAAACTAACTCCTACAAGCCTTGAGGGAGAATTTTTCCTGTATCTATTGATATATAGAAATGGAAAACAATTACAATTAAGATCCTATAATCTAGGCAACAACCTTGCATAGAGATAGGTCCTTTGTTGAATTGATTACACCTGGCTAGTACACTACATCCTTCACTTATTCTTCCGATGTCCACTTGATCCTTTGTGATCCATCTGATCCTCTGTGATCCAACTGATCCAACACTTTGACAATTCGAAATAGATAACTGATTTGTATGTTATCCATCAAAAATAGGCTATAGATTGAATTAAAAAGGGATATATTACTTCTTATCCCAATTCCATAGAGCATTTACCTCATCCTTTGCCTTTCCCCATCACAAAAATGCAACTATGTGTATTTTACTGCAAAATCAACTGCCACATGTGTTCCTGTAGCGCCAATATTTTTCCTGTGTGGAGAATTGCGGGAACTTCCTGTAGCTCCCTTTTAAAATCAGATTTTAATATTCTTAATGCCTTTTTCTTCCCATGTTACAACCAACATTATCCATAGGGAGATAAAACCTTAAGTGCATGAAAACAAAAAGGTTTTCTTCAAGCATCAATCAACTTGTAGTCAAAATTTAGGATTTGCATAGAAATTTAAGCATTCAAATTGAAACTTCTCCCTGGAAGACAAATTTAGCTGCCTCAGCTAACATATCCAAATTGTTTCTTCTTGTTTTCTTTTTTTGAGAATGAGTTGTCATTTTCTTTGGCTTATCATCTTCAGATATGGTCATAGGTTTTGGGGCCTTCTTTCTCTATTTACTTTGTTTCCTTTGCTGTCTTGCATAAAATATTTCTTTTTTTGTAGGAACCTTTTTGTTTGTTGCTAGATCCTCCTTCTTAGGTTTCTTCTTCTCAGATATGGTTGTAGAAACCTTATTGCTTGTTGATGGCTCCACATTAGGGTTTGTGGGTTCCTCATCGATGACTATAACCTTATCCTTGATTGCAGGGTTATACATAACTTTAGATTTCAATCTGAACTTGTTTTGTGGCCTAGTACTTCTTTTCCTTATCAGAACTTTATATCTATCAACATCATCTTCAAAAGAACTAGAACTAGGAGGAACAATCTTTGGAATAGGTTCTTTAGGTTGTACATGGATTGAATGTACCTCTATTGTCTCAGGTTCTTGAATCTCATTAACCATCATAGGTTTTTCTAATATTTTACTTTTTCTAATATAAACCTTCTGTGCATATGGGAAAGGATGCCTGTTATCACTCCAAGAAACCCTTTGTGGTTGCAGACCAAAGGTGCTTGGTAACTTAAGAAATAAATGTTTTTGTATTTTGTGGATGTGGATCAATGGGATAACTCAATCCAGCTAATGGCATTCAAACACGAAAATGATAAACAAATAGACAGTGCTCTCAAAGATTGATTAATCAGCAGATAACTTTAAAGTGGGTGAAGAATAGATTGTAACTAAACCAGTACAGTGTAGGGTCTAAGAGACAATCAAGAGACTTATTATCAGGCTATGAGCTAAACAATGGGATAACAGCCATTCAAAGCTTGACAACACAGATAATAATGCAGAAGAAAAGATGGAAAGATGACAATCAAAATTGAAAGGAACCTGTGATCTGTATTAACATGAAAAGTCTGAGTACAATAGCCAATTCCTCTATCCTAAATCGAACCCTTTGTTCTCCAAATGTCTTTGGCTTTATAGCCTCACAAGATCAAATCTAGATCCATGAAAAATGGATCAGATTTGCCAAAAATAGTCAAACCAACAAGTGTAAGATGAGATCCTATAAAAATGGATCTGGAA
>ML789981.1:464109-481355 GCA_009831015.1 Picea engelmannii | reverse complement strand
CTTAACCCACACAAATAGCAATCAAATCTGACTTTATAATTCACCATTTATCCATTCCAAGAGGTTTCATTGCATTCTGATTCAAAAATTTCTGATCTGGGCAAAAATTCGCTCATTCTGGTAGTTACAGGCTTTCGGTGGTTAACTGGAAAGCTTCTGTGTGAATTAACCACCGAAAATGCAGCTTTCGGTGGTTAATGAACAGTCGTTCTGTTCGCCTAAACCACCGAAAGTCAAAATTTCCAGCAAAAATTGCCTTTGGGAAAAATCAATTTTCTCAGCCGTGGAATGTCCGTTTTGCACGTTCAAATAGTCGATTTTCATCTACAGATCATAATCTTTCCAACTGTGCAATCAGATTTGGATTTGGAGTTAGGGAAGCTGGAAAAATTTTCACTACAAGATTAGGCATCATGCTTTCAAAAATACTGGTGCGTTTTTGGTCGTTAACAATGCCTACCTCCACCCAACACATGAGAATATCCTTCACATGTTTGCAGACTAGTTGGAGTAGCCTCAACTTCTTCATTTGAAATATTTGAACTTGTTTTCCTTTTATTCTTCCTTGAAAAAACAAGTTGACTTGCGCTTGATGATGCTCCTTGCATTGGCTCAAAAAACTTGTCAGGTAAAGTCTAGGTGGGAGGATGAACTTCTGGGTCAAACCCTGACTGGATCAAGAATTGATCCCATGTCCTCTACCTTTTCTCCAACTCTACCTTAATGAGTACCTTGATTAACCCTTGGTGATAGATACCATATGAGAGAGTCTTGGGATTCAATTGGATTTTCATAGCCATTTTATTCAGGTCTCTCAAGAAATAGTATGGCAAGCTCGTCCTTTTAATTCCAGACAAGTGAAGGAGAAATCAAACATGGAATAGGAACACAGTAGTGTAACGACCTTCACATGTGATATAGCATTTTATCATTTGCAAAGCTTCCAACTATTCATAAACTATCTAGTCCTTAGGAATAACCTTAGCTCAGTTTGGATCTCTGTTCTCTGGTTTCAGAAATTGATTGACATCCCCACCCGTGATTAACTTGTTCTTGAACCGTTTTTCACCATCAAAAGGGAGATTACATGCTATTTCTATTGACTCCTCTGTAGCCTCCATTATTAGATTAGCAATCTAAACCCTCTGTCCATCAAATCCTTCAACAAATGCTCAAGATACATCATAATGGTAACCATCTAATTTAGCACAATACATATACCAACCATCTTGGTTGAAGACATGTCTGACATTTTCGTATGCCTCCATAAGCTCAGGTCCTTTGGGTTCCTTTCTGTTTACATGCCCACTTTTACCCATATCTACTATCATGACCAAGAGACTGAATTGCTTACTGAAGAAGTAGGATATTCCATCTATGTGGATATAGATACAAGATCTGCTGGCTATATGGAGGAAATTTGAATCAACTAGTTGCAATGTGAAACTAGAGTAGCAAATACTACCGCTAGGTTGATTAAAAACTGTTTTCAAAACCCCATCCACGTGCCATCTTGGATAATAGATACATGAAGATGAAAGTACCACCACCTTTTCATGCTATGATGTTTATTACGTACTTGATAACCGCATTGAACTCTCATTCTTCCAGGTAGGATGATCCACGTCTTCAAAATTCTCCAACAATACTCATAATGATGAAAATCAGGGACACATGGAATTTCCTGTAGTGCCCTAAAAAAGATGTCCTTTGACATTTTTTGGATGAAATTGACTTGAAAATACTTTGTCTAACTCTGGTAATTATGAACCATGAGTTATTAAATGACATATGACTATGATTTATACATCATTTAACCCTTTCTATTTTGGATTGAGACCCAAAAAATCGTATCAACTCTTTTGTGGAAAGATTTAGAACTAAATGATGTCATGAGACAGTCATATAAACATGTGCATAACTCCTCCTATCCCCTCTTACAAGACTAAATATATCTCATTCCTAACAACATAACATTATTTTGACCCCCGGGATAAATATTTTGAACCTTTAACAAAATATGATGATGATTTATAACCTATACAATTTTTTTTTAATGAAGAAAGTAAGGGGTGAGAGATAAAACTTTGTAGAACATAATAGGTGATAAGAATCTTGAATTTGGGGGTTACAAATACCTCCTTTTCTCTGAAGGAATGTGTTCCCATGTATGAGATCTAAACACCCTAAAGTGTCTGAATTCCAATTTCCAATCACTCCAAGCTTCAAATGAAGTGTCAACGTTCAATTATTTGTGAGGAACTTGGTTCTGGATGTAGTTTGCATTGTTGATAGCTTCAACCCAAATGTTTGGATTGAGGGAATTGGATTGTAGCATGTAGCTTGCCATCTCCTTTAATTATTTTTTCTTCCATTCTACAATGTCATTCTTCTATGGAGTATAAAGAAATGTATGTTGCAACTCAATGCCTACCTTTGCACATAGATGTTAGGCATGTTTGTTCACATACTCCCCCCCAGTGCATGTATGTAGGATATTGATTCCCTTTCCTGATTGATTCTTTGCAAGAGATTTGAAGTCTTTGAAACTCTAAAAAACCTCAGATTTATGCTTGAGGAAGTATACCCAGTTGTACCTTGACCAGTCATCAATGAATTTCAAAACATACTTGGCCATACTCATGAATGGGTGAGGAAATGGACCTGTGATATCATTATGAACAAGCTCAAGAGTTTATGAGGATATCCATGCCTTTGCCCTTACAGAATTTTCTTTTGTATTCTTTCCAAGAATGTAGCCCTCACATACACCATGAGAATACTTAATGTTTGGAAATCTTGTCACCATACCCTTCTTGTGGAGCTACAACGAATAATAGTAATTAAGGTGACCAGATATTTCATACCAAAACCTAGTTACTTCATCACAATGTATTATAAGTACAATAGAAGGATATTTTGGAATAAAATTAGAAAATACATACAACCCATACCAACGATCCTTTTTCCCAACCACAACCTTTGTTCCATTAGAAATTTATATAATGACTATTGAATCAGGTGTGAACTCCACTTTCTTTCCAATACCTGAATGGGTGATCTAATATATGAAAATAAGGTTGATGGACAAGGAAGCTACATGCAATACATTCTAAAAATTCCCATGATCTAAATCAATGGTTCTTTCTTGCATACATGAACTGGTGTATTATCTCCCATTAAGATGGTAGGATTGGTGAATGGCTCTAAAGAAGTAAATATCTACTATGATGAGGCCATATGGTTCGAGAATCTTGAATCAAGAACCCATGTAGATAATGAAGAAGAGACAACAACAAGTGCATGACATGTTTCCTTTCCTTTTACTTTATATTCTTGTGGCTTTTCAGATTTCTTATCTTTCTTCTTCATATTATTAGGTACATTGATATTATGCATCTCTAGAAGATGGGTCATATAATCAATTTGCTTCCTCATGCATGCATTTTATTCATGATTAGGTTTCTTATATTAAGAACATATCACATTCTCCTTTGTTTTCCTAATTTTGGAGTTGGAGGATTCTTGTGTATATTTTGGATTGCACTCCTTCTGATCTTGGTCTTTCTCTCCTTTGAATTACTATTTAAGTTTTCTTCTAGTCTTTGTTCCCTCATTTGTAGCAAGTGCATGTGTATTTTTTGTCTTGAGGGAACCCATTTGAACAAGTTTATATTTCTCTTGGGTGAGAGAGACAGAAAAATAATCCAATGAAGGAATCTTCCAAGCAGCTTTGAATCCATATTTTGTTGCATGGAAGGTAGAAACAAAAATTGAGTATTTAGGACCCAATTTGGACATAATTAAGAGAATGTGTTGCTCTTCATTATCCATCTTTTCCATGCCACATAATTTCAGCTGAAGCAATATTGATTTAAAATTGGTGAATAAATCTTAGATAGTGTTGAAGTTGCTCGGGCACAAACTGATGAACTCTTTCTCCAATTGATGTCATTGCAACACATCCTACTTCCCAAAGAGTCCTTCTAGCTTGGTTTAGACTTCGTTGGGAATTTTTGCATATTTGACGTGGAATAAGAGATCGAGAGAAATATAAAGACAAAATTGTTGATGTTTGTAGAATCAAACAAGTACTTCTGCACATGTCTAAGTGTCTAGACGTGTGGAAGTCATCCAAAGCCTTCTACCTTGGTAATTTACTTTAATTAAAGGAATTATTAAAGTAAAGTGATTTTATTAATTAGTTGAGTTTATTTAATGAAATGATAAAGTTATCATCATTAATGAATTAAATATTAACCATTGATCTCAAGTTAGGTGAGATTTAATCTCAACTGTCAATCACTTTGGAGATTAGGGTTACATCATAACTCAATATTATAAAAGCAAGGTTAGGGTAAATGATACAAATAATCTTGGGAGAAAAGAAGGGATTTTTCTCAAGGTTTGAGTCATGAAGGATTGTGATTCAAGGAGATCTCAAATAGGCGGAGAAGGATCTTCATCTAGAGATCAATACACGTCTAGGAGGAGAGAGAATAATGGAAGTTGCAAGGATTTCTAATAGAGTGGATCCATTGCAACAGGGTCACACTATACAAAGTTTTCCATACATTCTAGGTGTGCGTGTACATGGGTTTCATTGGAGACATGTGTGTATTTAAATGTTTTCTTAAGGAAAGCCATGTGCACCTAAAAAAATGTGAAAGTCTAGTGCCATACAATGGTGCAAGAGTTGCTAGGGTTTGCAAGTGTTGTCTAAAGTTTTTTGTATTTCTCAGTGAGACATTTTCCCAGAAAGGGATCCCCTATAAGGTTTGAATTGATTTGAATGATAAGTTTAGTTGATGGGAATAATATATTTTTATTTTATGTATGCAATTTGGTTTTTAGTATTGCTTCCGCTATTTATTCAAGTTGAGTATTCAAGTCAATGTATTTTTTCTGTGAGCTGCTAATTTGATTTATAAGAAGGAAATCAATAGTAAAGAATTTACCTAGGTATTGGTATAAGAAAATCAACATGGTATCAGAGCTCTCACTTTGAGAGGAAGCCATATTTCAAATCCACAACGGTTACATGCAAATCTGTCATATCTCTAAGGAGATCTCAACAAATGTACAAACAACAACCATAAATCAAGGGTCAGATTTCAAGGAAACAATTGTGCAGATGTAGAACTTGTTTTTATATTCGTATGAAGAAGTACATGGGTTACAATAGAACAGGGAACATACATACACATGTTTCAATATATAAATTCAAGTACATACGTGTGTTTTAGTAGGAATAGGTGCATACAAGATCGTACAAGTTAGTACATGGGTAGCTTCAACAACATGTTATTTCCAGGGTAGATTATCATATCTAAGGGATGGAAACAAAAATTCTGAGAGTTGAAGATAGATTGGATAGAGCATCCAACTTCCTATCTTGGAAAGCAATAGTTACTTTTCTTTTGAAGTAATATGACTTTTGGGAGATTGTGGAAAAAGTAGTTCCTCCACCGATAGATACAAGAGATTTGATAGTTCACTAGAAGAAGGAGATCAAATCCCAATGAGTAATATTGGATGCAATGAAGGATAATATGATTCCTCACTTATCCAAGAAGAATACGACCAAGGAGATGTTTGATTCCTTGGTAGGATTATTCTAGAGTGATAACATGAATATGAATATGATCTTAAGAAATAAACTCAAATCAATGTAAATGCTTATATTTGACAATGTTACCATCTAGTTCATGAGGATTGGTCAGGTACATGATAAGATTGTAGCTATTGGGGAGAAAGTGAATGATGCAAAACTTGTAAATGTGGTACTGAATGGTTTCTCAAAGTCCCAGGAACCATTTTTTAAAGGAGGTTGCACTTGGGAGAAACTTCCAAATTGGTAGAGGATTTGGGATGATTTCATCTAAGAAGAGACTCGGGAGGAGTATAAAGTCAAAAAGTAAGGAGATTAAGTGGAGGAGAACCTAGCTCTGGTCAATCATGCTAAGAAAAGAAAAGGAAAAGGTTCCAAGGGTAAGAGTGGGGGGAAACCTCATAGTCGGGGAAGAAGGATTTGATTAAAATCAATTGCTTTGAATGCCACAAGAATGGGCACTATGCATCATAGTGTCAAAAGAAGAAGAATGGGAAAGGGAAGAAACAAATTAAAAATCAACATAGACACAACTAGATGAGTTTGCAACAAATTTTGAGAAGGACTTCTCACTGGTCTCTTGCCTCTCTACCAACACCAACACAAGGAGTGCTTGGTACTTAGATAGTGGTGAATATCATCATATGACAGATGCACAAGAGATATTCAACAGTCTAATAGAGAAGGACTTAGGGACCCATTTGGAGCTTGGTGAAAATGCCAAGTATGCAATGAAAAGGGAGGGAACTATCTTGTTTAAGATTGAGTCAGGAGGTTTGTTGGAGGCCTAGGATGTGCTTTATGTACCAAAACTAAAGAATAATTTGCTCTCAGTCTCAATTTTGGAGGACATGGATTTTTCCATAATGTTCAATAAAAGGAAAGTACTCATACATCCATAGGGATATAGCCTTGATAGAAGGATGAACATTGGTGTCAAAGAGGTAAAGTTATATAGGTTGCAGGGAAATCATGTTCATAGGTTCAAGGGGATCTTGGATGGATCGATGTTAGTTTCATAGGAGGAGGATTAGAAGGTTCCGAAGGGAGAATAGTGTTCAGAGACTTTTAGTTCATGGAGTCAACCTTCAGGTGGGGAGCAAGAATTATCCCCTTTCAGTTTTGTCAGAAGGCCCGGTTGGTATGAAATGTGTTATCGGAAAAATACATCTATGCGGACACAAGATGATATCCCTAGACTCAGAAAGAAAGACTAGAACAAAACATGATAAAATATATAACTTTCCCTAGGTTTATGTAATAAAAAATACTAGCTAGCAAGAGCTCACACCTTTTAATCGACATTTGTCCTCACTAGTCGCAGTTTCAACGTTCGTCTCAAGACATGTGAATGATAACCTGTAAGAAGACACAATACAACAAGATTGAAAGAAACAATAACATATTTTGATGAAACCTATGCAAATTATCAAGGAGAAATACAACAAATATAGTCAAACATAAACAACCTTTGTGGGAAAGAAACTATATTACTATATTAATGATAATGAAAAGAGATTACAACCAAAGCAACCCTGATGTTGTGAAGATCATTCCAACAATATCATTGCTACAATACCCACAATGCATCCATGAAATTCATCACCATGAACTGACTCCTTTAGCTAAGATTGAATCCCTCAAAGCCATATACTTATTAACAATCTTCTAATAACAAATCATAAGCAAAGCTATCAATACTTATTCTCCACTCACCATTAGCCTTTTCTCATGAGGGAAACCTCCTTTTATAGATTGAATAGGAAAAGGGTGAGGATGTTAGGATGAGAGGTTAGGATCCCCTTAGATCAAGAGTATGGGTGAGATCCAAACCGATCAGAGGACACCTCATCTCGAAGCTTCTCTTCTAGAATCTTCTCAAATTTCATCATTTTCTCCCCTTTTAAGAAGTGTCACACCCTACAGTGGAGAAACCTAATACAATTTCACACCCTACAATGGTGCAACATGTGACACTTGAAGGTGTTGCACCTTGCAATGATGCAATATGTGACACTCTCTTAAATTAATTCTTTAAAGGCCCTAATAACATGTTTAAACCCTTTTGCATGCTTTCCTTCTCTCAAAGTAAGGTTATTCTTCAACAATATTAGCTTGTATTCTCTATTTATAGAGGATAAGTGAACATTTCCAGTTGTGACAAAACATTGTGTAACAAAATGACATTGAGGGATGATCTGGAGAATTTTGAGGTTCCTAGGAGCACATTTAGGGAGAGAAGGTCTCCAAAGAAGTTTCCAAAATTCGTGGTGCTCATGAATAGAATAACTTGTTACAAGTCTTCTAGTGTTTAGAAAGAAACATACCAACAGGTTTGGAGGGATTCCATGAGGTAGGATGATGTGCAGGATATTGTGTCAGTATTGGAGGGAAAACTAGTTCGAGGTGGCTCTTCGAGAAGTACCTTCCTTGCTAAGAGGGAGTGTTGATGTTTGTAGCATCATATAGGTACTTCCACACATGTCTAAGTGTCTAGACATGTGGAAGTCATCCAAAGCCTTCTACCTTGGTAATTTACTTTAATTAAAGGAATTACTAAAGTAAAACACTTTTATTAATTAAATGATTTTATTTAATGAAATTCTAAATTTATTATCATTAGTGAATTAAATCTTAGCTATTGATCTCAAGTGAGGTGAGATTTAATCTCAACTTTCACTCACTTTGGAGATTAGAGTTATGTCATAACTCAATATTATAAAAGCAAGGTTAGGGTAAAAGATAAAAATAATATTGAGAGAAAAGAATGAATTTTTCTCAAGGGTTGAGTCATGAAGGACTGCGATTCAAGGAGATCTCAGATAGGTGGAGAAGGATTTTCATCCATAGATTAGCACAATTTAAGGAGAAGAGATAATAGGGGCATCCACAAGGAGTTCCAGCATATTGGAGCTGCAATAGTAGGGCCACATCGTATGGGATTTTCCGCATAGTCTTGGTGCACCTATAAACTAGTTAAAGAGGAGACAAACAAGCATATGTGGGTTTTCTTAAGGAAAGTCACATACACCTCGAAAAGCATGAAAGTCTGGGGCCATGCAACGACACATGAGTTTTTAAGGTTTTTAGGTGTTGTCTAAAGTTTTATGTATTTCTCAGTGGGCCATTTTATCGGTAAGTGAGCCCTTGTAAGATTTGAAGTTATTTGAATGATAAGCTTAGCTGATGGGAAGAATATATTTGTGTATTATGTATGATATTTGGTGTCCAATATTGTTTCCTCTATTTATTTGAGTATATTATTATAGTCAATGTATTTTGTTTGTGAGCTGCTACTTTGATTTACAATAAGGAAATCACTAATAAACAATTTACTTAGCTTTCAAGATGATAAAGTCGTCAATAAGAATCCATATGCTTCATCCATTCAATTAAACTATTTTTCCTTTTCAATAATGGTATTTGATTTTGTCTCAATTCTATTTAAGATCCCGTATAGGCATTTACTCTGCAAGAGAATAACCACTTGTGTCTTCCATTCATAGTAATTTAATGGTGTTAGTATTATCCGTTGAGACTAATCCATCCTATTTGATGCACTCTGATTTGTGTCTTCCACCTGCAAACTTGTATACTACTCCCTTATATCCAACCAAGCTTTGATACCGTGAAAGGTTTGGATGATCAACCTACAAGAGGATCTATAATCTAATTGAGAAGAAATACAATTAGCAATTTGAGATAAGAGAAGAGAAGATAAGAGAAGAGAAGAAGAATTATTGGAGAAATGTAATTATCACTAACTTGTCGAAATAAAAATTCATCATCCAAAGATGAAAGAATACAATAAAATGCAATTGAATGAAGTAGAGGTGAATTGCTCATGAAACTATGCTAGGATTAACTACATGCAAATCGTGAGAGAGAATGCATGCCCTAATTATCCAAAATTATCCAAGTGAAGTGTGCTTTCAAGAGGGAATTAACTTGGATTTTACTAGCCAAGTGGGGTAAACTAGCTCATGCACATTCATTCCTAGAAATTAGGATCTAAACCCTCCTCAAGTGCACATTTATTCCTACATTAGGAATTAGCACCTAGAAAATAGGATCTCACCCCACAATGATGGAGAGAAGTGCTCCTATGCCTAGAAAAGTGGAATTATCCTAAGATAACTCCGTAGAATTAAGGGATGGAGCTCAAGTGCACTCCAAGAGAGAGAAAAATATGCATGTGAGGGAAAATGATGGATGTACACCAATACCCTTCACCTTCATGATTGGTCAATGCATATAAGTATACTATTACATGGGTCATTGTATCATTTATCATCTCGCTCATTCATTTATCCATAACATATATCATTCATCCTATATGGCTTTCAACTCTTTTCCCTTTTTATGCTAGATGTTTTCTTGTTCATTAATTTTATAATGCTACATAGAAATATAGGTAAAAAATCCTTATATTTCAAAAATTTATTTTGAAAATTAAACTATTATGCTAGATGTTTTCTTGTTCATTGATTTTATAATGCTACATAAAAATATAGGTAAAAAATCCCTATATTTCAAGGATTTATTTTGCAAATTAAACTATTTTGAAGTGGATTAGATAGCGACAATTCAACAATTTATATGATTGGGAAAATGCTACTTTCAAACTTTGCAACTACATTGGAATCATAACAATTTTTTCCTCTCTAAATTAGGGATCAAACTAAATCTGGTTCATTAGGTTTCCTTCTCCGAGTAAGCACTCTTTGAAGCTTTAATTCAGAATTATCAATCTTGTTTGAATCATTTGAATCATTATGAAATCTTATTTGAATATGCACTTCTCTCTTGGGACATCCATTATCAATTATTTATCATCGTCTCTCTCGCTACAATCATTTATTTTCATCAGATTCCTGTTTAGTGCACAAATTCAAATTATATTTACTTGTGAACAAATTCACTCTATGAGATTTTCATTAGTGATCTGTAGTCCTTATTTTTCCCTTGTTTTCATCAAGCAACGGTCCTTTTGTTTCTATGCTATTATTTTTGAATGGTAAATGAATCAAAGTGTCCTCATGTTTTTCAATGCATGTAATTTAAGGCACATGCTGTATTGCAAGAATGGATATAGTGACATTCCTGGCGTTCCAATAATATTTAATTATCAGGATATTAAAGCTACAATTTAAAGAAATCATACCCCCTCTTTTATACATTGGAAAAATATGATATTTAATATGCATGCCATGCCCTGAGTTGGCTCTAGGACAAGTTTATCAAGAGTTGAAAAGTATGTGCTGATAAGTTTCATAGTAATTTACCATTTATTTTTCACAAAGTATTAACCTAGGATTATGGTTATCACTAACTATTGCAAAAATATAAATAAAAATGATGAAATAAATATCATAAAAGATAAAAATGGAAGTAGATAGTAAATTGATAGTTCAATCACATCTATGAGTGCAAATAAACACATGTTTGGAAATCAATTTCCAAGCTTTGATGATTTGGAAAATCTAGGCTGCCCTTATGTGTATGCTCTCTATGTTGATCAATTGACAATGGACCAATAAAATTAACAAGTTTATCTGTGTAAATTTAGTGTATGGATAAAATTACTTGGAAATGTAATAAAATCATAAAATCTTTGTATCCAAAATTCAGACAATATTACAAGTAATATACTAGATTACTAGATTACTTATAGTGACTTAAGTGGAATAAACTTGGCTTGTAACTAAATTTTTATATGCAATGCTAATTCTTCCAACTAGTGGGATATCTTGAAGATGCAAATTCTTCAGTTTTAATTTAATTTTATTCAATACCCAATTCCTTAAATACTTGGTAGATACATCCACTTTGAAAGGGGTTCCCAAGTACCTGACAATTTTCCTTTCTTGGAAAATCTTCCACCCTTGTTTGGCCAATTAGGAAATATCTTTCCTAATAATGTGGGCCTCTATTTTTTCTTCATTCAGCATTTCCCTTGAAACTTTGATTAAAGTTTCCAAACATTAGAATGTGCCTTCCATAGAAGGTTGGGTAAGTTTAGGAGTGAGAGTTGAGTCATAAACAAAATGCACATTGAGAAGTTGTCCTGCCCCAAGATTAGAAATGCCATGAATTTATCGTTGGATTTGGGTATCCTTAGGGGAATTGAAAACATATGCCACATAACATACATAAAAGGAGAAAATATATACCCTTGATGAATGGCCCTCTATAGAGGAATTTCCTTAGACAAGATATTATTTACACATACTTTAGTAGAGGCATTTGCATAGAAGGTCTTAATAACTCGGGAGAAGAGGCTTCCAAAATCCATATATTGAAGCATATCAAGGATGGACTGCTATTAAATCTTCTCATAAGCTTTGCCAGAGTCTAATTTAGGAAAGATAACATACTGCCTAGTTTCCCTCCCCCACTCAATGCTTTCCCAAGTGATTAAAAGGTTATCCAGGATGAACTCACCCTTGATAATCCTTGTTTTTTTTTATGGGTGATTCTTTTTGTTGTGTCTTTATCACAATTGGTGAATTCCTTAGCTAAGACATTGTAGGATACATTGAACAAAGTGATGGATATCTAGCCTCTTATAATGTACTTGGGGTGTTTTGGTATCAATTTGATGAGTCTTGCATTTACTTGTTCTTCTATTAAATTCTTTTCTAATGCCACTTGGAACATCTTCAAAATGTTGTTACCAACTCTTTTCCACAATGTTGGGTAAATTTATAGAGTACAAAAAATATAATAATTGTATTTGCAATTTTATCATTTTCCAAAATCTCACTTGAAGATTAACATTGATTTTGTCTAGATCATTGTTTGTAGAATACCATTAAGCTTTGTGCATATTTAATAAATTATCAATCAATTATCAAAGACGACTCCCTATTGAATTTGTGGGCAGTGCTAATTGTTTATATACACTAACATCAATTAATATACTTGGTGGATCTTCAACCTCTTAAGGGAAGGGAATTATAAGGAAAATATTGGTCTAATTGTTCCTTGTAATGGATACACAAAAACTATTCTCTCTTTTTCTAAATGAACTCATCAACTTCATGGATGCATACATTCAAAGACTAATAATATAATCCAATTTATTGTTTTTTCATCTCTTTTTTGAAATGGACAAAAGATTGGATGCCACCAAGAAAACCCTTTTGTAGTTTCCATGGCCTAAATGTAAGTGAATTATCGTGATGCATTTGAAATGTGTAGACACTAATGCAATTGACAAAACTCAGACAAATGGAATACTTGTGTCAAATCAATGCTTTTCATGTTGGAATCCTATAATAAATTTGAGTTATGCAAGGATATAGTTGGTACAAAATACCTAGAGATAATGGATCAAATTAGGATCTACAACTATGGGGAGAACACTTGTTTAATAAGATGTTGGAAGTAGCTCCAATTTTAGTGGAAACATTCAAAGAGGTAGTGGATTCCAATAGTTTTGCTTGGAGGCATGATCAAAGGGAGGGCAAGTATAGTTGCTAACCCTCTAATCATTTTTGAGATATTAATTCTATCTCTTTCTTTACATTTTATGATTTGCAATTATTTTGTTAGAATGCATGAGAAGTAATCATGAAAAATACTAAGGAACTATTAGAAACTTATTAGATAATGGAACACTTCTTTTATAAATCTGACAAAATTCTATTTGACAAACCACAAGATCATAAAAGTGGCTAAATTCTTTTGGCCAAAGGCTAGTTATCAATTTTTCTTGTTATACCTCTATAGTTTGAGGTATGATATTGCTATGGAAGGAGAGTATTTGGGTGGCATGCATAAAATACCTCTCCAATTAAATGGTTTTTGGATAACATAATAACTAATTCTTCAAGCAATGGAATATAATTGTCTAGAAAGCTATGTCCCTCGCTCTATGATTCCACTAAAAATACTTAGTTTTAAGGCCACCTTTTGGATTCCCACATAAGATATTTAAACATACAAAAGATAATAATTCTAGGGGACTTCAAGCATACAACACAATCCTACTTGATTGCTTTTTGGACTTTAAGGACACTTTGGACATTAGAGAGGTAGCTTGGTAAAGTGACCTTATCTTTACATGGTAAAATGAAAGGACGAGCAAGAATTTGCACTATGGTGAGGTTAGATAAGACTTAACTAAGCAATACAAATTATCTCAACAAGTCAAAATGGTTTATAATTCATATTGGTAACCAAACCACCTTGTGGTTTATATTTCCTCAATTAGATTTCAATAATCCAAGAGAAAAGGCTCCCTTTTGATTCAACGTAAAATGCTATCTGAATGGAATATATACCACTTTACTTCATGAGCGTTAGCTTGAAATTTTGGTTCAATTTGGACCTGTGATGTCTCCTCAAAAAACGAGGATATGACTAATAAAACCATTCAAAAGTAAAAATAATGAATTTTCATACTTGGGTTGATGATTAATTTTCCTAGTCGTTGAATGCATGATGGAGAAAGGGATCAATGGGGGAGGGAATATGGATGTGTTGGAGGAGACCATACATGCTTGGGTGTGGATATGCGGATCAAGATTAAGGACATACGGGAGTGGGAGGGGGGTTGTGTGTACACAAATGTGTGGACAATAACTTGAGGTTTCCCTTGTATTTTTTGGTTGTATGGACAAGGGTATGGAAACAATAAAAGTTACAACAAGTATGGAAAGATCTAGTTACAAAAAGAAATGAAACAATAGGTACACCAAATACATGTATGACAAAAAGATGCAAAGCATGTTTAGTTGGTATAGCCTCTTCAACAACAAGTATATGGAAAAAATTGACGATACAACTATTGGGCAAGCTTTCCCATTTATCAAATAGTCTAGCTAAAATGGATCTAAAGTGCAAATTTTTTTAGAGACAAGAACTAAGGTTTTATTAAGAGGAGATATGATGACTAAAAGAGGTGGGGTAAATATAAGGAGCATTCTCTTCCAGAGCACATCACTTTAAATAGTTCTGCAAGTGATGGTTTTATGAAAGAAGTGATGTATTCACTAAATGTTAGATTATTATGTACCCTAACCCCTAGTGTTTGTTGAGTCACCAAATTGTCATAATTTTTATCATTATTTAATAACCTATTCCTTGACTTTTAATCATTTCATACTTATTGTAACCTTGTATTAATTCCATTTTCATGCTTTATGTGGGTTTAGGTTTAAGATATTTTCCAATGCATTTTTTTTAGTATTTTAAGTGAATTTATGATAAAATATTAGAAAAATAACATGTTCTCATTTAACCTTGAAAGTTAGATTAGTTTGGTGATGATTACATGTCAAATTGGAGTTTGTAACAATTTTTATTTTTGCCACTTAGCTCCAAATTCGAATTTCATCTTCAACCATTGAATATTTGTCATAGATTTGGATCATCATCAACCAAATTTGGTGTGGAAAGAATCTTGGACCATATACAAGATTAGTGTGATTTTTTTTGAATTATTAACAAAGATATTGTAATCATTTACTAGTTGGTTTTTAGCGTTTACTTATTAGTAAATGGTTGTAACTACATGAGAGAAAAGTGGATGTGAATTTATTAGTTCCTTATCTTATTCTCAAAGAAAATTATGTATAAATAAGAGTGCCTCCTCCATTCCAAAGGGAGGACTCTTGGAGCATATGTCCAACTTATGATGGAGTGAATAAAACATCTTGAGAATTTATTCCATATGGATTGTAAGTATATAATTTCATTATGTTTTATGATTTGATATGGTTTATGATGTTGTAGAGTAGTTTTCTACCTTGTTATTGAGAGAATTGAGCTCACTCCAAATGGATCATGGTAGTCTTTTTCCTTTATGCAAGTATGATGTGTTTAATGTTTGCATTTGATTTCATTTCTCTTTTTAATATTCATTCATTGGATTCTCTATATACCAAACAAAACACTGTTGTAGAAAATTTGAGTTTGAACACAACCCAATTTATAACCAAGGTGGATATAAAAAAAGAAATATTCAATGATGGATGAAGTGTGGTGTGTTTCATTTTTGCATTGGATTTCATTTATCTTCATTAAGTTTTCTTTCGATTTATGTTGTGTGGATCATTGCATAGGTTAGATCTTTCACTGAAGGCCATAGTTCATGAGTTAAATTCTACTTTCAAATCCCTTGAACACTTGACCATTAGAGTAGGTGAAAGATTGGGATTGGTTCCCTTGGATAATTCTTGCTACGATTTGACCTAGTGCATAAAGGCACCCCAATTATCATCGTATTTCCTAGATTTCCTTTCTCTTACATTTACATTGGTTTCTTAGTAGAATCGAGATCGCTTACTGAAGGGCAACAATATGCATTGCAACTCTTTGAAGTTGCATGAACACTTTGTTAATTTATTGTGAAAGATTACAACCTATAGTGAAGGGGCTTTGTGTTGAAACCCCAATTAACACATATCTCCTAGATTTAAATTATGAATGATTTTTAGATAGGATATTATAGACTCTAATATTGCATATATTTTTCTTGCATCTCTAAGTTTACGAACTCCCGGTTGATAATTTAGTGTTAACAAATTATACATATAATTTCACTGACATTTTTAGCGTCGTTGTTGGGGAGGTGTTGAAAGGATTAGTGCACAGATAGGTTGTTTCCCGTTCAATGTGTAATTTAGATACAATTGCAACTTGGTGGAGGATAAGGGGTAATACACAAAGGCATCCTTACTTCAGAATTTCTAAAAGGGTTCTAACCAGACACATTCACTTTAACGAGTTTATCTGAAGCCTCATTGTTTCCTTTTTTTCGCAAATAAGTGTTTTTCCTTTTATGCAAGTTAGTTGAGTTAGCATTGTATAAATCAAATTATATATATTTATTGATAAATCATTTCAATATTTTCACTTGTGGTGCAGTAAGAACCACTCCATCCACTAAAAAATTGGCAAGAAGATCTACAAGGAGAAGGGATGCATCTGGAGGAGGATTTCAAGGAGGGATAGGGGGTAAAATCATGAAGATGGGTGTCTATTTTGCTTGCTTTATGAGAAAAAAAACTATATTTTCACAAGTTCTTCAACTTTTGATATACAAAAGTATTTTTTATTTATTTAGAATTTTACTTTATAGTAAAAACAAAACTCGTGAAGAATTTTGTTAGCTTTCCACTGACTATTTTTCAAACTATTTTTATTGAGATTTGATATGTCAATTTGGAATTTGTTTAACAATATGTTCCTTAAAAATGAAAGGAATGATAATGAGTTATTTTTTCCCCCAACAATGTATTTATTATTAAACTTTTTTTTTTGACAAACAAAATATACTACAACAATCTACAGAGACTCTATTTTCTTATGACTATAATTTTGAATCTAACGGATGAATACTATAATTTCTAGAATTTTTTGAAGTTGACCAAGCTGAAAAGGTTGCATATTTTAAACACATGTTTTCCCCCACCTTGTATCTATCTTTATTTTTGCTTAAAAGTAAAATCTAAAAATACCCCTTTGAAGAGAACAATTTAAGGATTCTGAATATATTTTTTTCTAAATTTTCTACTGTGTATTATTAGAGATACGGATATTTCGTTTCACTGAATCATAATGTCACTTGAAAAATATTATGCAGTGATTGTTTTATAAAATTAAATAAAATTAGATAAAAATAATG
>ML789981.1:370955-455052 GCA_009831015.1 Picea engelmannii | reverse complement strand
AGGACCAGATATTGCACATGCAGTGGGAGTTGTGAGCAGGTATATGAACAATCTAGGTAAAGAACATTGGGAGGTAGTAAAGTGGATTCTTAGGTATCTGAGAGGTACTGCTACTCATGCATTATGTTTTGGAGGTTTAGACACTATTCTACAGGGATATTATGATTCATATATGGAAGGTGACAAAGATAACAGGAGGAGCACCACATGGTATGTTTTTAGTGTAGGTGGAACAACGATAAGTTGGATTTTGAAACTGCAAAAGGTTGTTTCACTTTCAACAACAGAGGCATAGTATGTTGCTGCTACAGAGGGTAGTAAAGTGATGATTTGGTTACAAAGGTTTATGAATGAATTGGGAAAGAAGAAGGAGAATAAAAGGTTGTACTGTGACAGTGAGAGTTCCATTCATCTTGAAAAGAACTCAACCTTCCATTTGAATACTAAGAATATACAAATCAGGTACCATTTCATACGATTCGTCTTGGAAGATGTACATTTGATGTTGGAAAAGATACACACTTGCCAGAATCCTGCAGATATGTTAACAAAGGGAGTAACCAGGGAGAAACATAGTTTCATCTCAGTTTCAATTGGTCTTCAAACAAGAATATGAAGATGAGAAATTTACCAAGTCTAAGAAGGATCATAGTCCAATAGATACAACAAAGGTGGAGTTGTTGAGATCGGTCTCCAAGTGGGAGATTGTTGGTTATGGATCCTTGTTATCGTATTGATTCAGAGGTCTTTGTTTTCATCCATTTTTATACCCCATGAAGACTTTACACCCCTTAATAATGTACACTCTTCCACGTGGGGGAGTGCAAGGGAGGTTACCCCCCTTACGGGGTCCAAGGGTGAAGCCTCCGAAGGAAAAAAATCCTTGTAAATGTATATTGTAATTTCATAGTAAATATGGACCGTTCATTATAAGGCCAAAGATCTGACGGTAGAAGTTATGTTAGGTTTTTTTTCCCTAGAAGACAACCCTCTTTTATGAGGGAAATGTATTACAGATATGTATCATTGTGAATATTGTATTCTGAGTGAGGAGACTATGAGAGAAAGAAGAGGAAGTTATAGTGGATATGATGTAGGTTGTATCCCTTCATTTGTTGGATAATAATAAAGGAAGGACCTGTCAATTTATCTGGTGGACGTAGCCCACACTGGGTGAACCACATATATCTGTGTCTCTATTGTATTGTGTATCTTCAGTGTTTTATTTCTGCATTTGTTTTATTTTATTGCTTCGTGATCCTGTTTTTCTAACATTTCCAACAATTATAATAAATATTTTGATTAATATTAAGGCAGTTATGACAATTTTAAATTTACTATTTTAAAACCTTCGTTGCATTTTGACCACATGTTCCATTCAAAGTTGATTATTGTTCATTTATGGAGGTTGTTAGAGGAGTGACCTACCTTGGAGGAGTTTGAGATAACACATTGGATTTTGTTGACATGGTAAACCACTTTGGAGAAGACACTTGGAATAACCGACATTATTTTATTATTGTTGTCTTCTTTCATGGAGATGGTTACATGAGAGCATTATTGTGTTTTTTCCTTAGATGTTTTATTGTTTTTTCTTGGATAAGCAATTGGATCTCGAAAAATAATTGCAAATTTTAATAAAGAAGTTGTTGAGAAGGATATTTTATTGATATTCCTTGGAGATCTAATGGATCTAGGAAACCAAAAACTACTTTATGGTCGAGGGGATAGAGCTGGAACCTATATAGACATTTTATCTCTTCATTTGATGTATATTGGATTTTGGGCTAGACCCATTGGAGCTTATTAGAACACTTGTTGTATGTAATTGAAGGATCAATGCAATGCTTCAATGGATGAACAAATCTTCTAAAACTTAATGCCATCATTTCTTGTTGAATTTATCTTGACATATGATTTCTGAGTAATGAATTAGGTAATTCCTTTTCTTTTTCTATTACGTTATCAGTGGAATATTATTTATGAATGCAATTTTTCTCTACTATTGGATGGATACACATATATTCTATTCTTGATAATCATATTCTCAACAAGTATTGGATTTTTATCTATTCTAATAATATCCTTAATTATGTTTTTGCAGTTTAGGATAGCAAAGAGATGGATTGTTGTATACTTTTAAGCTTTAATAATTATTTCTTCTCATTAGGATAACATTCCATAAGCACTAAAGTGATCCCATTTACCCAATGAAAAGACACTAGTCTTTTATCTATTCACCCACTATATTTTTTGAACACATAAAACTATATTTTTGGAATTAACTCTTCATTTTTCCTTGCAATTCATTTCCTAAAATTCTAGAAATCCCGTTCTAGGGAATCCCCCCTTGTTCCAAAGGAGAGTCAGACTAAAGTATGAAGAGGGTTAGGGAGGTGAAATTGGCCTCCCTCTTTAGTTTCCCATAATCTAGAAATGTTCTTTTTGACTTTAACATTAAGTTATTAGTTTGCGAGGTAACACTATCCAAGCATCTTAGTGACTCGTGTTGCTTCAAGGATGCAACTACTATTTTAGAAAATACTTCAAACTATGATGATTTGTCTTGAACTATAAGCACTAATTAATGATATGCTAGTTTGAAGGATCAATGGAATGAAGGATGGACATCATATCTTTTTTCATAGGTGGATTTTCCTAAGTTATTATCACACAATTGTTTAGTAGTGAAGGCCAAGGGTGGTCCTCTTAAATTAACACTTCTCCTAGACCTTTGCCTGAAGAGTCACATTACTAAAAAAAAGTCTTAGTGAAGTTGGGAATTTCTAATATGGGTGTAGTACACATGGCTTCCTTTAAGGATAAAAATGATTTCTTTGCAGCCTCAGTGCGCACAAAGACATTTGTTTTAAGCAGGGTTGTTAAGGGGGCAATTTGTTTTCGATAATTCTTCACAAACCTTCTATAGTATATCATAAGTCCTAAGAAACCCTATAATATTTTGAGAGTCCTGGGGCATGATCAATGCTGCATAGCTGCAATATTCTTGGGATAATCTCTCACCATGTATTCACTAATGATATGACCCAAGTAGTCTACCTATGAAGCGCCAAAAGAACATTTCTAATTTTTTTAGGAACAATTGGTTGTCTTTGAGTAGTTTTGTGGACTTATCCACATGCTCTACAAGTGCTTCCTAGGTTTTCCTATAAATCAATATATCATCAAAGAATACCAACACAAAATTTCACAAGAAAGGTTGAAAAATCTTGTTCATGAGGCTTTGAAAGGTGGATGGGGCATTTCAAAGAACAAAGGGCATCACTAAGAACTCATAATGGCCTTCATGGGTGCATAAACTTGTTTTAGGAATGTTTTCCTCCTTCATCCTAATTTGGTGGTATCCTAAGCGAAGGTCCAATTTAATTAAGAATTTGGCACCATGAAGTTCATCCAGGAGATCATCAATAACTTGGATGGGGAAATTATCTTTGATGGTCAACTTATTGAGAGAACAAAAATATAAACACATGCACCAATTTCCTTCTTTATTTAAGACCATGATTATGAGTGATAAGTAAAGGTTATTAGTTGGATAGATGACCCCTACCTCTAATAGTTCCCCAAATAATATTTTAAATTTCATTCTTATAGGTAAACTGGTATCAATAAGAATGCATGTTGGATTGTTGTATACCTATATTTAGTGGGATATTGTGGTAATTCTCATTGTGAAAGGGTGATCGCCTGGGCATGTCAGATACCTATTAATGTTTAGTTAGGACCAATTTTAACTCAGGGTGAATTTCCTATGGGGGGATATCTATGAATTGGATGGGATGAAACTGGGCCATAACACTTGAATGGCCTTCCTTAGGAGCTTCTCCATATGATGAGAACTAATAATTTTAGGGGAACTAGAGTTGATCCCTATGAGAGTATGTTGAAAATTTTCCTTACTGAAACTCATGTATAACTCCTTGAAATCCATGGTAACATGACCCAAAGTGCGTAACCATTCCATGCCTAGAACCACATTACATCCTCCCATTTCAATAGAAAACATGTTGGATTTGAGTTGATACTCCCCTAGTTGAAGCTTGACATGCTCACATTTGCCCCAAAATTACATCATACCACCATTGACTATCATAATTTGGAAGTTGTGCACTACATGGACATAATAATGGGTTTCCTTTGCAACTCTACGATGCATATGATTGTGGGTGTTACAATTGTCAATTGACAATTGACATAACCACTTTTTGGTAAAATGTAGCCAATGAACTTCAGGGTTTGAGGGGATAAAATACTTGATAAAGCATGGCGGGAAATTAGGGGTTCCACTTGAGGTGACTCCTGTGTGGGTTTGTCTTGGGGAGGAGGTGTAGGTTTTTCTAATTTCAAATCAAGGGCGGATTCCTCATATATTTCCTCAAGGTGGTCAGGTTGGGAACATCAATTTGAAATGTTTTTTGTTCCTCGCATTAATTCGTTCAAAAATACCTCTCATCACAATTATAGAAAAGTTTGAGGCATTGGTGTTCTTCCATTTCTATTGGGGAAAAATTGTGGACTTTCAAGGGATGAGAAGGAGAGGAAATGGTCATAGATTCTAGAGGAGGGTGAGGGAAGGGAATAAAAGAGGGTCTTTCGAATTGTGAATTTACTATTGTTTGTACCTCTAGAGCTTGCTAAGAGGCCTCCAACCAAGTAGTGAGATGTTTCATTATGACTTGTTCTCTAATTTCCTGCTTGAGACCACTAATGAAGCATTATTTAAAAAATCTTCTACTATGTCATGCCCCGTGGATTTCCAATTGCTCAAAAGCTGCTATAACATATTATACTATTATTGTTTGGCATAAGTTGGTTAATCATCCCAAGTAGTGATGGTCTCTATCAAAACGAGCATATATGGATTTCAAAAATTTGCTCCAAGAAATGTAAACTCCATAAGTTTTCTTGCGTCGTTTCCACCATTGACATATTTCTGGATGACCATGTATAATACTCCCACTCTAAGTTTCATCATGTCATTAGTGATTCCATGAAGGAACAAATAGTGTTTGATCTCGGTAACCCAACTGGTGGGATTGAACGTATCAAACTTATTCATTACTTTGGGATATCCATGGCATGTATTGTGTCAAGTTTTGGTGAAGTGTGATCCATGGATATATCCTCCACCATTGGAGGAATCACCCCTTTCTAGTTTCTCTGGTGATTCCATTTGCATATCTTTTCCTTGGATAAGGAGAGAAAATTTATCAGTGTTGAACTTTAGCTTCTATTCAATTTGGGTGACTTGGCAGGTGATTATTGTTTCAAGCTTAACTTCAAGCCATTCGATCTTTTCATTTAGAGTAGTGATATTGGAATCCATAATTATGAACTGTAATACCCCTGTTTCCCCTAGTTTGTAAATATAACTATAACTTGTCGAAAGATTGTGGCAGACTAAATATGTGTGAATGATGGATTTTATGAACCTTTTGTTATAAATGGTAATGTATGCATTTTCTGTTATTAATAGAAAATGGATAGTGTTGCATAACTGCTGAAACAAGGGGTTTTGCAAGATAGACCATGGTGCTATGAGAATGATGGTGAGGGGAACCATAAATGGTTGAGATGAACCATCACCAAGCCAGTACCTTGCTGGATTTAATGGCTCAAACCCAGAACAATCCTTTGACCCAGAAATGAATTACCAGTTAGACTAGTAGCTGGAAGAGTCCTCCTCAAGAGTTAATGAGGATATGGGGTGGAGTACCCATCTGCAAGAATTCTAGACCTGACCACGAGCTGGGAATTCATACCCATGCAACCTTGCCGAGGAAGGAAAGAAAAGAGGCAATTCTTGGGCAGGGGCAAAGGGGGCAAGGGAGAAGATTCGAAAGTCTGATCTTGAGAAGAGAAAAAGAGCGCTTGCAAATATCTGGTTCATCGAAGCACTGGGAAATAAGCTCATTCTGGGTGCAAGGAGATTTTGGTATGGTTTTCGTTCCATGCTGATAAATGGGGTTGACGAGTGACTGTGGAAGTACTCATGCATACCTCCTTTCTTGGTACAGAGAAAACTAGTGGCCAAGATCCTGTGGGAGGAGGAGAGTAACCTTTGTCCCTGACTATCATTGAGTAAGAAGAAAGAGTCTCTCTATGAGCATTGTGGTCTAGCTTGGGTGTGGACAACAGTAAATCCTTTCAGGAGTGGCTGTGCCTATGGTTGGGTGGAAACAAGCACCCCTTTTAGCAGTCACTTCACGAATTCTAGTTTTCTGATAAGTATTTTCATACCTTGTGTATTGAAATGGAAATGATGATTGAATATATTTATATGTCTATGACTGAAATCATGTATTGAATGATTAAGGTAGAAATATGTATTATCTCTATGTGAACCCATGCTTTGGAATGGTTGTCTACTTTCCTCAACTTAACAACTAGAGAGCTATGGGATGTAAGTCTGCAAGAGTGTCGGGGAAGGGTTTACTAGGATGCTTAAGTCCTCCCGGCCTTTAGAATCTATCTTCGCTGAAATACTAAGTTCAAACCCTATGGAAGGAGGGTTCCTCCTTCAGACCTTTCACTCATGTGACCAAGGGCTCATGCCCATGTCCTTAACCAATTCATGGCTAAGAGATTAACACGTATCCCATGAGAGTTTTCGAAGGACCCATGTGATTAAGGTTTGGGAACCCTGTGCTAGACCCGAAAGGAGATAAGCTTTTTTGGCTTTGGAGCTCTGGAAGTTCAGAGATACAGAGTGTTACGACCCTACCATTTGTAAACCGACCGAAGGAATTTGGTTGTTACGGTTATCCACGAGGTTGATCGATGCCTGGTGGTTTCCCTAACCATGGAATATAGACCTACCCCACTGTTAAACCCTAACCCATTTACCAATCACGAAGTGACACAAGCCTCATATCCGAGGGAATTTGGGAGTCCCCTTGGCCATTGGATCTACGCCGAGGTAAGTCTAGCAAAGTACTACTTCGGGAGAACATAGGTGTTATATCACCAAACTCCCCGAATTCTGGAGTACAAAGTGATGAGAGCCGTGGATCTGGGGAATTCATTGAGAACCCTTCTTACTCATCCGATCAACTAGTGGAGGGCCCCTTGTATGGTACTTTGATGAAGTCCTGCTTCAGAAGAGCGGAGAGACCATAATGTTGAAACCCCTTAAGGATGAAGCTGTGAAGTAAAGAGGACTGTAGATCTAGGGACCCTTCGAGATCTCCCCTAACCATTATATCTAGACCATGGTCAACCCGATGATGACCACTCCGGGAGCAAGGAAGAAGTCACACCACTGATCCCCCGAACGCCGAAGTTACGAAGGCCATAGATCCAGGGGTTATTTGGACACACGTTGACCATGAGATCGAAGGGATTGGAAGGCTATCAGTCCAGGGTGACGTGGCATGATGATGCCACCCAGGGTGATGTGGACCCACATTTGACATGCCACGTGTCACCTGGATTTGTACGTTTCACAGACCCTATGTTACCATTAAAAGGTGACACATGTCACCCACTGTAGGGGCCATGAGTCATCTCTGCCTTGCCGCATGTCACCCTTGGCACTTGCTTACTCGATCCATTTGGAGGGTGGAGTACTCGGGACCTACATGTCCTTACCCCCATGTCTAGTATGTCACTATGTGCGAGGGTGTGCTCTTTGGAAGCCAAAGACTTTGGGAATCCGAAGGTTTGGGGTGCAGTATCAAGGATAAGATGAAAGGACTGAAGGCATGATTCATGTGGTGAGATGTCGGGCTCCTTCGGGAGTTCGGGAATTCAAGACTTGGGAAGATAGGCGTGCAAAAAGGAGAAGGGACATTCAGCGGCGAAGCACAAAACTTCCTCTAGCTCAAATGTTAAATGAAGACCATGTCCCACTGTTGGATTAGATGGTGGAAAACCTCCCCCGTGGATGTAGTAACTTGGGGATGGTATGAATGAGGTGGAGCCATGTGGGTGCCACGTGGCCCATGTCTGATAATGACTGAAGAAATTCGGGAGGCCATAACTTGCAATCCAAAGCTCAGTTTTGAGTATGGTAGTAGTCGTTAGAGAGCCACGATTGAGTATAAGAGAATGTATATCTTAGAGAGATGATTCGAGATGACTAAATTAAGCAAAATTTTGATGCCCCATCCCTAGAAAAAGGGTACTTAGGGGTCGAGTGTGCTACAAATTGGTATTGGAGCGTGGTTACAATGCTTGGCCTGCTTGGGCTCATGAACGAGTTGCTTAAAAATATTATTAGAGAACTTTTAGGGGTGACACCTTGTCTTACCCCATTATTAAGGGGATTAGTTAAACCTCTACTCAAGGAAGGAGTGAAACTTTCTACTATTGTATATGTTGAAAAACCTGAACTGTGTGTTGTTCATAAACTAGTAGACCATTAACTAATATCATTTTTTTTATCAACACTCAAGTAGTCAGTGGACTTCAGGAAAAATACCACATAAAGGATGGTGACACACCATGAATTGGGGGAAAGCTCCCACAATAGAGACGAAGAATCTGATGAAAGGAGGGCAGTGGAAACCCCTCCAGATTTGGCTGAAACTATGAGAAGCCTCATGGCATAGTTACAGAGTTGTAAGGATGACAATGAAAGGCTAATAAAAGAGTAGGAAAATAAAAATGAAATTAATGCAGTCCTATTGCAAAGATAATCAGATATACAAAGGCAACTACAACATGGACCAACAACCAGTCATGTGGACATACATCATACGAAGAAAAACCAGAGTCCACCTGAGATACGAAAGAATGGCCCTAAAAGTGGCCACACCAGGAGAAGCACCTCAAAGAAGGTCCAACATGGAGCCAAGAGAAACTCATCGGAAGAATCCTCTAGTGAGGAAACTGACAACTCCAAGGAATCTTCTAGTAGAAAAAATAGTTCACATTCCCAGAGGAAAAGAAAGAAGAGGAAACATTCCAAGAGCCATGACCTTGAAGAGTTCAAGAAAGCCAAACCACCCACTTTCGATGGAGAAATTAAGAAGGGGGAAGAAGCAGAAGTTTGGCTACTTGGATTGAAGAATTACTTTAGAGTCCATGACTACTCTAAAAATTTAAAGGTTCGAATAACCATTTTTAACCTAAATGGAAAGGCCTCCATTTGGTGGGAGGACCTTAGGAATGTGAAAGGAATCCATGAGAAGGGCTTGTCATGGAAACAATTTGAGAAATACTTCAAGAAGATGTATCTGTTAGAGAAATTCTTTGATGTGAAGACTAAGGAGTTCTATGAACTCAAGTTGGGACAACTCACAATAGATGAATATATCAACAAATTCCTTGAGATGATAAGGTATGTTCCCTACATAAAGGATGAAAAGGTAAATATGCAACGATTTATTAGTGGACTACCTCAGTCCTTCTGGGACAAAATTGAATTTGATGAGCCAAAGACCTTAGAAGACACTATCCAGAAGGCAAGGTATTGCTATGAACAATTCAATAATAAGACATGACCTCATGAGGACTGGAAGAAGAAAAGTAGTTCAGGTTCAAGAAAAAGGGGTTTAAACCCTCAATATTTAAGAACTATGGGAAAGGTTCTAAGATGAGCCTTCCTACTGAAAGTGTATATCAACAAAAAATGCCCTCTCAGAGTGGAAATAAACCCTTTGGAGCAGCCTTAGGTAAGACTGATAACCCAAAGAGAGAACCTTGGAAATGTTGGGGTTGTGGAGAAGAACATTTGCTGAGAGACTACCCATATAGGAAACTGTTGAGCTCTCAACACACCCTAAAAAGTCTTTGCCAATTTTTACTTTTTGGGTACCACTTAATCTTTTGGTATTGTCTAATTCAGAACGATGTTGTTTTCACTTATCATTATTTTCTAAAAATAATGATAAGCGAAAACAACATTAGAGTCCATGACTTGAAGAAGTAATTTAGAGTCCATGACTACTCTAAAAATTTAAAGGTTCGAATAACCATTTTTAACCTGAATGGAATGGCCTCCATTTGGTGGGAAGACCTTAGGAATGTGAAAGAAATCCATGAGAAGTGCTTGTCATGGAAAAAATTTGAGAAATAATTCAAGAAGAAGTATCTGTTAGAGAAATTCTTTGATGGGAAGACTAAGGAGTTCTATGAACTCAAGTTGGGACAACTCACAATAGATGAATATATCAAATGATTCCTTGAGCTAATAAGGTATGTTCCCTACATAAAGGATGAAAAGGTAAATATGCAATGATTTATTAGTGGACTACCTCAGTCCTTCCAGGACAAAATTGATTTTGATGAGCCAAAGACCTTAGAAGACACTACCTGGAAGGCAAGGTATTGCTATGAACAATTCAATAATAAGACATAACCTCATGAGGACTGGAAGAAGAAAAGTAGTTCAAGATTCAAGAAAAAGGGGTTTAAACCCTCAGGATTTAAGAACGATGGGAAAGGTTCTAAGATGAGCCTTCCTACTGAAAGTGTATATTAGAAAAAAATCCCCTCTCAGAGTGGAAATAAACCCTTTGGAGCAGCCTCAGGTAAGACTGATAACCCAAAGAGAGAAACCTAGAAATGTTCGGGTTGTGGAGAATAACATCTGCTGAGAGACTGCCCAAATAGGAAATTGTTGAGCTCTCAACACACCCTAAAAAGTCTCTGCCAATTTTTACTTTTTGGGTACCACTTAATCTTTTGGTATTGTCTAATTCGGAACGATGTTGTTTTCGCTTATCATTATTTTCTGCAATTTCTCCTCGATTCTTTAAAAAGTTTCCTTGACATGTCAAAACCATCATAAATTAAAGGGATTAACATTTGATTAAAAATCAACCACTAAATCGTTTTACCCGATGCACCGAAAATTCGGCACCCACAAGAATCAAAGATGAAAGAAAATCGTCCTAGAAAACTAAGGGCGTCGATCGCCGATTTTAGTCGGCGTCGGTAAAACGAGAGTTGTTCTTTTGAGATAAGAATTGCAAAAGAAAGTTTCCAATGACTGATTTCATTTGGCATCGGTGAAACGCGAAAGGAAGTAGTCGTTTGCGGGGAAAGAAAGGAATCACCGATGGTCGATCCCGTAAAAGAATTTCGGCATCGGCAAAATGTGAGTAGCTAAACCCGTAAGGAGCATAAAACGTTTTCCAGGCCACCAAGCCTCGAAAATTTTCGGCGTCGGCGGTTTTTCTTTTGGTAAAAAATAAAAAAAGGTATCAATGAAAATCCTGTAGCTCTGCGCTGATCTCCAGCTTCCCCATTTCGAAAATGACACGAGGGGATGTTTTAGCTCTAAGATACGCTAGATACGATCCATTTAATCGATTGATTAATTCTAAGATCACGCATTAGTTTCTAATTTGTGCACAAAGAAAAATGATCATTTTAGCCTATAGATACAGTGCACCTCCCTCTGCGCCTCCGTAGTCAACCTATGTATGAAGAATAACACAATCCTAGAGCCAGGGCTAACTATTACGTTGCATTTGTTTTTTTTAAATGCAATTCCATTGTCTAAGGAAATAAATCCACTGAGTTCAAAATCAAATGCAAATGCTTGTGGTTGTGAAAACAAGAACAAACAAACCTAAGAAAAGCATAATTTCTATTGTTGTGATAACAAAAATAAGCCAAAGATATCAACCATAAACGTTATGGTTGTAATATTTGAATTCACAACACCAGGGAACTAGTTAACATCCAACCCAATAGAGAATAGAAATAGTGGAGCATGAGATCACCCTTCTTTTAAAAAAAGAAAAATACAAAAATCATGATGTTAACTAAAAAGTAAGTGTTACCCTCATATTTCTCAGTCATTTTGTCAATAATATTTGGATATGAGATAAAGTTTATCCCATGCACTGTGTAAGCCATTTAAAGAAGCAAAGTACAAACAAGGCGAGGAATATCATCACCTAAATATACACAAGAAGGCTTGAAGTATGAATTTTAATACACATGCTCAAAATATTAAAACAAAAAAAAACACTATTTCAACCAAATAGTGCTTGGAGCACAAACATGCGAGCAAGTAAAATTAAGTATAGATTAGGTTTTATCATAATCGGAAAATGTGTAGTGATAATCCAATGCAAGTGACCTAGAAGGTGAATTGGCATCAAATGCTTTTAAACTCTTAAGGAATTAGAAACATGTAATTTTATTTCGGTCATAATACTCCAAACTTCAAAAATAACTCAATGAAGCCCGACCTATGTTTGAATTTTAATGTTTCTAATCGGAATAAAAAAAACCATTTGAACCAGACACTGCCCATAGCATACACAGGTGACAAGGTAAAATTTAACACACAAACCATTCGACGCGTAGAAAATATACAGGTGACTAGGTAAATTTTATGGTATACAAGGCTTTATTGTAACCAAGCAATGTGAAATGATAATCGCATGTAAATTCCCTGAAGGGTAAAGTTTTAAGAAAAAATTCCATTCAACTCCCATGAAATGGAAAAAAAACTCCTCAACACTTTACATGCCCTGAACGGGAAAGTTGTAAGCAAAATTCCCTTAAACTCCCATGAAATGGAAAAATCTCTTCAACACTTTAATAGATTATTTTAATATTTCCATAATGCTTCATATGTCAACAAAATTGAATAATGATTTAATAAACACACACTTCAATCATGTGTAGATTCATTAATTTATCAAACCCTCGATATGGGATAAAGTACAGAAAATTGAAAAAGTATAGATCCATCCTAACTCTGAAATTATTAAGAAAAAATCTTCTCAAGGATGACTAAATCTGGTTTTATATTGATATAAAATTAGGTAGACTACTTGGGTCAACCTATGGTTTCTCAAAGTCCCAGGAACCATTTTTTAAAGGAGGTTGCACTTGGGAGAAACTTCCAAATTGGTAGAGGATTTGGGATGATTTCATCTAAGAAGAGACTCGGGAGGACTATAAAGTCAAAAAGTAGGGAGATTAAGTGGAGGAGAACCTAGCTCTGGTCAATCATGCTAAGAAAAGAAAAGGAAAAGGTTCCAAGGGTAAGAGTGGGGGGAAACCTCATAGTCAGGGAAGAAGAATTTGATTAAAATCAATTGCTTTGAATGCCACAAGAATGGGCACTATGCATCATAGTGTCAAAAGAAGAAGAATGGGAAAGGGAAGAAACAAATTAAAAATCAACATAGACACAACTAGATGAGTTTGCAACAAATTTTGAGAAGGACTTCTCACTGGTCTCTTGCCTCTCTACCAACACCAACACAAGGAGTGCTTGGTACTTAGATAGTGGTGAATATCATCATATGACAGATGCACAAGAGATATTCAACAGTCTAATAGAGAAGGACTTAGGGACCCATTTGGAGCTTGGTGAAAATGCCAAGTATGCAATGAAAAGGGAGGGAACTATCTTGTTTAAGATTGAGTCAGGAGGTTTGTTGGAGGCCTAGGATGTGCTTTATGTACCAAAACTAAAGAATAATTTGCTCTCAGTCTCAATTTTGGAGGACATGGATTTTTCCATAATGTTCAATAAAAGGAAAGTACTCATACATCCATAGGGATATAGCCTTGATAGAAGGATGAACATTGGTGTCAAAGAGGTAAAGTTATATAGGTTGCAGGGAAATCATGTTCATAGGTTCAAGGGGATCTTGGATGGATCGATGTTAGTTTCATAGGAGGAGGATTAGAAGGTTCCGAAGGGAGAATAGTGTTCAGAGACTTTTAGTTCATGGAGTCAACCTTCAGGTGGGGAGCAAGAATTATCCCCTTTCAGTTTTGTCAGAAGGCCCGGTTGGTATGAAATGTGTTATCGGAAAAATACATCTATGCGGACACAAGATGATATCCCTAGACTCAGAAAGAAAGACTAGAACAAAACATGATAAAATATATAACTTTCCCTAGGTTTATGTAATAAAAAATACTAGCTAGCAAGAGCTCACACCTTTTAATCGACATTTGTCCTCACTAGTCGCAGTTTCAACGTTCGTCTCAAGACATGTGAATGATAACCTGTAAGAAGACACAATACAACAAGATTGAAAGAAACAATAACATATTTTGATGAAACCTATGCAAATTATCAAGGAGAAATACAACAAATATAGTCAAACATAAACAACCTTTGTGGGAAAGAAACTATATTACTATATTAATGATAATGAAAAGAGATTACAACCAAAGCAACCCTGATGTTGTGAAGATCATTCCAACAATATCATTGCTACAATACCCACAATGCATCCATGAAATTCATCACCATGAACTGACTCCTTTAGCTAAGATTGAATCCCTCAAAGCCATATACTTATTAACAATCTTCTAATAACAAATCATAAGCAAAGCTATCAATACTTATTCTCCACTCACCATTAGCCTTTTCTCATGAGGGAAACCTCCTTTTATAGATTGAATAGGAAAAGGGTGAGGATGTTAGGATGAGAGGTTAGGATCCCCTTAGATCAAGAGTATGGGTGAGATCCAAACCGATCAGAGGACACCTCATCTCGAAGCTTCTCTTCTAGAATCTTCTCAAATTTCATCATTTTCTCCCCTTTTAAGAAGTGTCACACCCTACAGTGGAGAAACCTAATACAATTTCACACCCTACAATGGTGCAACATGTGACACTTGAAGGTGTTGCACCTTGCAATGATGCAATATGTGACACTCTCTTAAATTAATTCTTTAAAGGCCCTAATAACATGTTTAAACCCTTTTGCATGCTTTCCTTCTCTCAAAGTAAGGTTATTCTTCAACAATATTAGCTTGTATTCTCTATTTATAGAGGATAAGTGAACATTTCCAGTTGTGACAAAACATTGTGTAACAAAATGACATTGAGGGATGATCTGGAGAATTTTGAGGTTCCTAGGAGCACATTTAGGGAGAGAAGGTCTCCAAAGAAGTTTCCAAAATTCGTGGTGCTCATGAATAGAATAACTTGTTACAAGTCTTCTAGTGTTTAGAAAGAAACATACCAACAGGTTTGGAGGGATTCCATGAGGTAGGATGATGTGCAGGATATTGTGTCAGTATTGGAGGGAAAACTAGTTCGAGGTGGCTCTTCGAGAAGTACCTTCCTTGCTAAGAGGGAGTGTTGATGTTTGTAGCATCATATAGGTACTTCCACACATGTCTAAGTGTCTAGACATGTGGAAGTCATCCAAAGCCTTCTACCTTGGTAATTTACTTTAATTAAAGGAATTACTAAAGTAAAACACTTTTATTAATTAAATGATTTTATTTAATGAAATTCTAAATTTATTATCATTAGTGAATTAAATCTTAGCTATTGATCTCAAGTGAGGTGAGATTTAATCTCAACTTTCACTCACTTTGGAGATTAGAGTTATGTCATAACTCAATATTATAAAAGCAAGGTTAGGGTAAAAGATAAAAATAATATTGAGAGAAAAGAATGAATTTTTCTCAAGGGTTGAGTCATGAAGGACTGCGATTCAAGGAGATCTCAGATAGGTGGAGAAGGATTTTCATCCATAGATTAGCACAATTTAAGGAGAAGAGATAATAGGGGCATCCACAAGGAGTTCCAGCATATTGGAGCTGCAATAGTAGGGCCACATCGTATGGGATTTTCCGCATAGTCTTGGTGCACCTATAAACTAGTTAAAGAGGAGACAAACAAGCATATGTGGGTTTTCTTAAGGAAAGTCACATACACCTCGAAAAGCATGAAAGTCTGGGGCCATGCAACGACACATGAGTTTTTAAGGTTTTTAGGTGTTGTCTAAAGTTTTATGTATTTCTCAGTGGGCCATTTTATCGGTAAGTGAGCCCTTGTAAGATTTGAAGTTATTTGAATGATAAGCTTAGCTGATGGGAAGAATATATTTGTGTATTATGTATGATATTTGGTGTCCAATATTGTTTCCTCTATTTATTTGAGTATATTATTATAGTCAATGTATTTTGTTTGTGAGCTGCTACTTTGATTTACAATAAGGAAATCACTAATAAACAATTTACTTAGCTTTCAAGATGATAAAGTCGTCAATAAGAATCCATATGCTTCATCCATTCAATTAAACTATTTTTCCTTTTCAATAATGGTATTTGATTTTGTCTCAATTCTATTTAAGATCCCGTATAGGCATTTACTCTGCAAGAGAATAACCACTTGTGTCTTCCATTCATAGTAATTTAATGGTGTGAGTATTATCTGTTGAGACTAATCCATCCTATTTGATGCACTCTGATTTGTGTCTTCCACCTACAAACTTGTATACTACTCCCTTATATCCAACCAAGATTTGATACCGTGAAAGGTTTGGATGATCAACCTACAAGAGGATCTATAATCTAATTGAGAAGAAATACAGTTAGCAATTTGAGAGAAGAGAAGAGAAGATAAGAGAAGAGAAGAATAATTCTTGGAGAAATGTAATTATTATTAACTTGTCGAAATAAAAATTCATCATCCAAAGATGAAAGAATACAATAAAATGCAATTGAATGCAGTAGAGGTGAATTGCTCATGAAACTATGCTAGGATTAACTACATGCAAATCGTGAGAGAGAATGCATGCCCTAATTATCCAAGTGAAGTGTGCTTTCAAGAGGGAGTTAACTTGGATTTTACTAGCCAAGTGGGGTAAACTAACTCATGCACATTCATTCCTAGAAATTAGGATCTAAACCCTCCTCAAGTGCACATTTATTCCTACATTAGGAATTAGCACCTAGAAAATAGGATCTCACCCCACAATGATGGAGAGAAGTGCTCCTGTGCCTAGAAAAGTGGAATTATCCTAAGACAACTCTGTAGAATTAAGGGATGGAGCTCAAGTGCACTCCAAGAGAGAGAATAATATGCATGTGAGGGAAAATGATGGATGTACACCAATACCCTTCACCTTCATGATTGGTCAGTGCATATAAGTATACTATTACATGGGTCATTGTATCATTTATCATCTCGCTCATTCATTTATCCATAATATATATCATTCATTCTATATGGATTTCAACTCTTTTCCCTTCTTATGCTAGATGTTTTCTTGTTCATTAATTTTATAATGCTACATAGAAATATAGATAAAAATCCTTATATTTCAAGAATTTATTTTGAAAATTAAATTATTATGCTAGATGTTTTCTTGTTCATTAATTTTATAATGCTACATAGAAATATAGGTAAACCATCCTTATATTTCAAGAATTTATTTTGCAAATTAAACTATTTTGAAGTGTGTTAGATAGCGACAATTCAACAATTTATATGATTGGGAAAATGCTACTTTCAAACTTTGCAAGTACATTGGAATCATAACAATTTTTTCCTCTCTAAATTAGGGATCAAACTAAATCTGGTTCATTAGGTTTCCTTCTCCGAGTAAGCACTCTTTGAAGCTTTAATTCAGAATTATCAATCTTGTTTGAATCATTTGAATTATTATGAAACCTTATTTGAATATGCACTTCTCGAGACATCCATTATCAATTATTTATCATCGTCTCTCTTGCTACAATCATTTATTTTCATCAGATTCCTGTTTAGTGCACAAATTCAAATTATATTTACTTGTGAACATAGCTTCATATACTTTTGACAAATTCACTCTATGAGATTTTCATTAGTGATCTGTAGTCCTTATTTTTCCCTTGTTTTCATCAAGCAACGGTCCTTTTGTTTCTATGCTATTATTTTTGAATGGTAAATGACTCAAAGTGTCCTCATGTTTTTCAATGCATGTAATTTAAGGCACATGCTGTATTACAAGAATGGATATAGTGACATTCCTGGCGTTCCAATAATATTTAATTATCAGGATATTAAAGCTACAATTTAAAGAAATCATACCCCCTCTTTTATACATTGGAAAAATATGATATTCAATATGCATGCCATGCCCTGAGTTGGTTTGGCTCCAGGACAAGTTTATCAAGAGTTGAAAAGTATGTGCTGATACGTTTCATAGTACTTTACCATTTATTTTTCACAAAGTATTAACCTAGGATTATGGTTATCACTATTGCAAAAATATAAATATAAATGATGAAATATAAAAGATAAAAATAGAAGTAGATAGTACATTGATAGTTCAAGCACATCTATGAGTGCAAATAAACACATGTTTGGAAATCAATTTCCAAGCTTTGATGATTTGGAAATCTAGGCTGCCCTTATGTGTATGCTCTCTATGTTGATCAATTGACAATGGATCAATAAAATTAACAAGTTTATCTGTGTAAATTTAGTGTATGGATAAAATTATTTGGAAATGTAATAAAATCTTAAAATCTTAATATCCAAAGTTCAGACAATATTACAAGTAATATACTAGATTACTTATAGTGATTTCAAGTGGAATAAACTTGGCTTGTAACTAAATTTTTATATGCAATTCTAATTCTTCCAACTAGTGGGATATCTTGAAGATGCAAATTCTTCAGTTTTAATTTAATTTTATTCAAGACCCAATTCCTTAAATACTTGGTAGATACATCCACTTTGAAAGGGGTTCCCAAGTACCTGGCAATTTTCCTTGCTTGGAAAATCTTCCACCCTTGTTTGGCCAATTAGGAATTATCTTTCCTAATAATGTGGGCCTCTATTTGCCCAAAGGGGTTGGATCCAATGGTGGAAAGTGAGGAGTTTTTCACCGTTGGGCAAGGTTCAATTCTCGTGAGGGCTTTAGCTGGAGCCATGGCGACACCTTGAGGTAGTGGTCGAACGTGTGGTTGCACCCAGAGATACCATATTAAACGCTATCGTGACTTGTGCACACATAAGTGGATCAAAGCCCACCCCCATGTCCTTCAAAATTTTGATACCATATTAAATGCTATTGTGACCTGTGCACACATAAGTGGATCAAAGCCCACCCCCATGTCCTTCAAATTTTTTAGTCCCCGAGGTGTAGGACAGTCGGTGATGGAGTGTGTTGTTAAGCCACTCCGTGTTGAAAAGTCACCGGTTCAAAACCTGCGGGGACAAAAAATCCAACCATGTTAAGGGTTGGTGTGGCTCAGGCCGGGTGCGATCCTCGGGTGATTTTGATGGCTTAGATGCCCCTGAGTCGCGGTTTCTCAAGCCAAAGGTTAATCCCGATGCCAAGAATGTCCGAACCAATTAACAAAAAAAAAATAAAAAAAATGTGGGCCTCTATTTTTTCTTCATTCACCATTTCCCTTGAAACTTTGGTTAAAGTTTCCAAACATCAGAATGTGCTTTCCATAGAAGGTTGGGTAAGTTTAGGAGTGAGAGTTGAGTCATAAACAAAATGCACATTAAGAAGTTTTCCTCCCCCAAGATTAGAAATGCCATGAATTTATTGTTGGATTTGGGTATCCTTAGGGGAATTGAAAACATATGCCACATAACATACATAAAAGGATAAAATATATACCCTTGATGAATGGCCCTCTATAGAGGAATTTCCTTAGACAAGATATTATTTACACATACTTTAGTAGAGGCATTTGCATAGAAGGTCTTAATAACTCGGGAGAAGAGGCTTCCAAAATCCATATATTGAAGCATATCAAGGATGGACTGCTATTAAATCTTCTCATAAGCTTTGTCAGAGTCTACTTTAGGAAAGATAGCATACTGCCTAGTTTCCCTCCCCCACTCAATGCTTTCTCAAGTGATTAAAAGGTTATCTAGGATGAACTCACCCTTGATAATCCTTGTTTTTTTTTATGGGTGATTCTTTTTGTTGTGTCTTTATCACAATTGGTGAATTCCTTAGCTAAGATGTTGTAGGATACATTGAACAAAGTGATGGATATCTAGCCTCTTATAATGTACTTGGGGTGTTTTGGTATCAATTTGATGAGTCTTGCATTTACTTGTTTTTCTATTAAATTCTTTTCTAATGCCACTTGGAACATCTTCAAAACGTTGTTACCAACTCTTTTCCACAATGTTGGGTAAATTTATAGAGTACAAAAAATATAATAATTGTATTTGCAATTTTATCATTTTCCAAAATCTCACCTGGACATTAACATTGATTTTGTCTAGATCATTGTTTGTAGGATACCATTAAGCTTTGCGCATATTTAATAAATTATCAATCAATTATCAAAGAAGACTCCCTATTGAATTTGTGGGCAGTGCTAATTGTTTATATACACTAACATCAATTAATATACTTGGTGGATCTTCAACCTCTAAAGGGAAGGGAATTATGAGGAAAATATTGGTCTAATTGTTCCTTGTAATGGATACACAAAAACTATTCTCTCTTTTCTAAATGAACTCATCAACTTCATGGATGCATACATTCAAAGACTGATAATAGAATCCAATTTATTGTGTTTTCATCTCTTTTTTGAAATGGACAAAAGATTGGATGCCACCAAGAAAACCCTTTTGTAGTTTCCATGGCCTAAATGTAAGTGAATTATCGTGATGCATTTGAAATGTGTAGACACTAATGAAATTGACAAAACTCAGGCAAATGAAATACTTGTGTCAAATCAATTCTTTTCATGTTGGAATCCTATAATAAATTTGAGTCATGCAAGGATATAGTTGGTACAAAAGACCTAGAGATAATGGATCAAATTAGGATCTACAACTATGGGGAGAACACTTGTTTAATAAGATGTTGGGAGTAGCTCCAATTTTAGTGGAAACATTCAAAGAGGTAGTGGATTCCAATAGTTTTGCTTGGAGGCATGATCAAAGGGAGGGCAAGTATAGTTGCTAACCCTCTAATCATTTTTGAGATATTAATTCTATTTCTTTCTTTACACTTTATGATTTGCAATTATTTTGTTAGAATGCATGAGAAATAATCATGAAAAATACTAAGGAACTATTAGAAACTTATTAGATAATGGAACACTTCTTTTATAAATCTGAAAAAATTCCATTTGACAAACCACAAGATCATAAAAGTGGCTAAATTCTTTTGGCCAAAGGCTAGTTATCATTTTTTCTTGTTATACCTCTATAGTTTGAGGTATGTTATTGCTATGGAAGGAGAGTATTTGGGTGGCATGCATGAAATACGTTTCCGATGAAATGGTTTTTGGATAATAGAATATCTAGTTCTTCAAGCAATGGAATATAATTGTCTAGAAAGCTATGTCCCTCGCCCTACGATTCCACTAAAAATACTTAGTTTTAGGGCCACCTTTTGGATTCCCACATAGGATATTTAAACATACAAAAGATAATAAGTCTAGGGGACTTCAAGCATACAACACAATCCTACTTGATTTCTTTTTGGACTTTAAGGACACTTTGGACATTAGAGAGGTAGCTTGGTAAAGTGAACTTATCTTTACATGGTAAAATGAAAGGACGAGCAAGAACTTGCACTATGGTGAGGCTAGATAAGACTTAACTAAGAAATACAAATTCTCTCAACAAGTCAAAATGGTTTATAATTCATATTGGTAACCAAACCACCTTGTGGTTTATATTTCCTCAATTAGATTTCAATAATCCAAGAGAAAAGGCTCCCTTTTGATTCAACGTAAAATTCTATCTGAATGGAATATATACCACTTTACTTCATGAGCGTTAGGTTGAAATTTTGGTTCAATTTGGACTTGTGATGTCTCCCCAAAAAACGAGGATATGACTAATAAAACCATTCAAAAGTAAAAATAAGGAATTTTCATACTTGGCTTGATGATTAATTTTCCTAGTCGTTGAATGCATGATGGAGAAAGAGATCAATGGGGGAGGGAATATGGATGTGAAGGAAAACTTTGGTGTTGGAGGAGACCATACATGCTTGGGTGTGGATATGCGGATCAAGATTAAGGACACAAGGGAGTTGGGGGGGTTGTGTGTACAAAAATGTGTAGACAATAGCTTGAGGTTTCCCTTGTATTTTTTGGTTGTATGGACAAGGGTATGGAAACAATAAAAGTTACAAGAAGTATGGAAAGATCTGGTTACAACAAGAAAATGTATTGGTATGATAGGGATATGGGAAAATTCATTATGAAATGAAACAATAGGTACACCAAATACATGTATGACAAGAAAATGCAAAGCATGTTTAGTTGGTATAGCCTCTTCAACAACAAGTATACTGGAAAAAATTGATGAACTATTGGGAAAGCTTTCCCATTTATCAAATAGTCTAGCTGAAATGGATCTAAAGTGCAAATTTTTTTAGAGACAAGAACTAAGGTTTTATTGAGAGGAGATATGATGACTACAAGAGGTGGGGTAAATATAAGGAGCATTCTCTTCTAGAGCACATCACTTTAAATAGTTCTGCAAGTGATGGTTCTATGAAAGAAGTGATGTATTCACTAAATGTTAGATTATTATGTACCCTAACCCCTAGTGTTTGTTGAGTTGCCAAATTGCCATAATTTTTACCATTATTTAATAACCTATTCCTTGACTTTTAATCATTTCATACTTATTGTAACCTTGTATTAATTCCATTTTCATGCTTTATGTGGGTTTAGGTTCAAGATGTTTTCCAATGCATTTTTTATAGTATTTTAAGTGAATTTATGATAAAATATTAGAAAAATAACATGTTCTCATTTAACCTTGAAAGTTGGATTAGTTTGGTGATGATTACATGTCAAATTGGAGTTTGTAACAATTTTTATTTTTGCCACTTAGCTCCAAATTCGAATTTCATCTTCAACCATTGAATATTTGTCATAGATTTGGATCATCATCAACCAACTTTGGTGTGGAAAGAATCTTGGACCATATACAAGATTAGTGTGATTTTTTTTGAATTATTAACAAAGATATTGTAATCATTTACTAGTTGGTTTTTAGCTTTTACTTATTAGTAAATGGTTGTAACTATATGAGAGAAAAGTGGATGTGAATTTATTAGTTCCTTATCTTATTCTCAAAGAAAATTATGTATAAATAAGAGTTCCTCCTCCATTCCAAAGGGAGGACTCTTGGAGCATATGTCCAACTTATGATGGAGTGAATAAAACATCCTGAGAATTTATTCCATATCGATTGTAAGTATATAATTTCATTATGTTTTATGATTTGATATGGTTTATGATGTTGTAGAGTAGTTTTCTACCTTGTTATTGAGAGAATTGAGCTCACTCCAAATGGATCATGGTAGTCTTTTTCCTTTATGCAAGTATGGTGTGTTTAATGTTTGCATTTGATTTCATTTCTCTTTTTAATATTCATTAATTGGATTCTCTATATACCAAACAAAGCACTGTTGTAGAAAATTTGAGTTTGAACACAACCCGATTTATAACCAAGGTGGATATAAAATAAGAAATATTCAATGATGGATGAAGTGTGGTGTGTTTCATTTTTGCATTGGATTTCATTTATCTTCATTAAGTTTTGTTTCGATTTATGTTGTGTGGATCATTGCATAGGTTAGATCTTTCACTGAAGGCCATAGTTCATGAGTGAAATTCTACTTTCAAATCCCTTGAACACTTGACCATTAGAGTAGGTGAAAGATTGGGATTGGTTCCCTTGGAGAATTCTTGCTACGATTTGACCTAGTGCATAAAGACACCCCAATTATCATTGTATTTCCTAGATTTCCTTTCTCTTACATTTACATTGGTTGTTTAGTAGAAGCGAGATCGCTTACTGAAGGGCAAAAATATGCATTGCAACTCTTCGAAGTTGCATGAACACTTTGTTAATTTATTGTGAAATATTACAACCTATAGTGAAGGGGCTTTGTGTTGAAACCCCAATTAACACATATCTCCTAGATTTAAATTATGAATGATTTTTAGATAGGATATTATTGACTCTAATCTTGCATATATTTTTCTTGCATCTCTAAGTTTACGAACTCCCGGTTGATAATTTAGTGTTAACAAATTATACATATAATTTCACTGACATTTTTAGCGTCGTTGTTGGGGAGGTGCTGAAAGGATTAGTGCACAAGTAGGTTGTTTCCCGTTCAATGTGTAATTTATATACAATTGCAACTTGGTGGAGGATAAGGGGTAATACACAAAGGCATCCTTACTTCAGAATTTCTAAAAGGGTTCTAACCAGACACATTCACTTTAACGAGTTTATCTGAAGCCTCATTGTTTCCTTTTTTTGCAAATAAGTGTTTTTCCTTTTATGCAAGTTAGTTTAGTTAGCACTGTATAAATCAAATTATATATATTTATTGATAAATCATTTCAATATTTTCACTTGTGGTGCAGTAAGAACCACTCCATCCACTAAAAAATTGGCAAGAAGATCTACAGGGAGAAGGGATGCATCTGTAGGAGGATTTCAAGGAGGGATAGGGGGTAAAATCATGAAGATGGGTGTCTATTTTTCTTGTTTTATGAGAAAAAAAACTATATTTTCACAATTTCTTCAACTTTCGATATACAAAAGTATTTTTTATTTATTTAGAATTTCACTTTATAGTAAAAACAAAACTTGTGAAGAATTTTGTTAGTTTTCCACTGACTATTTTTCAAACTATTTTTATTGAGATTTGATATGTCAATTTGGAATTTGTTTAACAATATGTTCCTTAAAAATGGAAGGAATGATAATGAGTTATTTTTCCCCCCAACAATGTATCTATTATTAAAATTTTGTTTTTGACAAAAGAAATATACTGCAACAATCTACAAAGACTCTATTTTCTTATGACTATAATTTTGAATCTAACAAATGAATATTATAATTTCTAAATTTTTTTGAAGTTGACCAAGCTGAAAAGGTTGCAGATTTTAAACATGTGTTTTCCCCCACCTTGTATCTATCTTAATTTTTTCTTAAAAGTAAAATCTAAGAATACCCCTTTGAAGAGAACAATTTAAGGATTCTGAATATAATTTTTTCTAAATTTTCTACTATGTATTATTAGAGATACAGATATTTCGTTTCACTGAATCATAATGTCACTTGAAAAATATTATGCAGTGATTTTTTTATAAAATTAAATAAAATTAGATAAAAATAATGAAAATGAAAAAAAAAAAATATCCATTTAAAGTAGATTCAATTTTGAAAATGATGGTATCAATGCTGAAACTAAATTCTGAGTATTTGCAGGAGTACGCAACCTCCAAAGTTCAGGTAAGCTATAGGGAATTCTCAGGTTCCTGCAAACTATTCCATTCGTTGGTTTTTGACCGAAATATATTTTTCTAACGAAATCCGTAAAAAAAATGTTTTCCTAGCTTTTCAACCGAAAAAACAATCTTTCGGTCGAAAGGTGGGTGAGAGAATTCCATCGGCCGGAAAAAATGAAGAGACACGTCGTTTCATTTCACTTGGTGCCAAATATTATAAATATGCTTTCGGCTGAACCAATTTAACACAATTCACTCGCTCATTTCAAGGTTTTGTAGAGCCCCTAAGAAAAGGTTTGAATCATCTTTTTTGTTGTTTTGAACAAGGTGGTTGATGTTTTGAATGCAAAAAAAAGTTTATTTTTTTGAAGTTCAAGTTTTTATTGGAATAACAATTTATATATTGAAGGCTTTGTTGAACATTTTTTCAAGGTGAAGGCTTTGTTGAACATTTTTTCAAAGTGAAGTATTTGTTGAACATTTTTTCAAGGTGAAGCATTTGTTGAACACAAAATTATTGATATTATTTTTTAATAATTTTTGTGACAATGAAGTTTTTCTGAGACTATTCTGAAATGTTGATTTTTTTTTTTATTTTTTTTTATAGATAACTATACTCATGGAAAACAAAATTTTGCACAAGAGAAATTTGATCGCACTTGAGACAAAAATCACCATAACAGACAAAGGAAATATCATTACTGGAGAAAGAACGAGAATGTGAAAATATTGAAAAAAGAAACGATGATGATGTAAATAGATATTTTCAACAAGAAGAAGTCCAACCAGGTATGCATGCAAATATTATCTATATTAAAAGTATAGAATTCAAATTCAAATTATTGTTTAATATAATTGATTGTAATTCGTATTTTATGTCTTTCAAAAAACATAAATAATTTTTTCTCATAACGTCGATGAAGGCGTTGAAACCGAAATTGAAGTAGAAGTCGAATCACCTACAGGTATGTACATAAATTTAGATAATACAAGATGAACACTTGTATATAGTTTAGTGAATTTATGTTCGGGTTTTGTTTTTTATTATAAACTTTAAATTGAAATATGCAGGAGAATCTATCAACATTGATGATGAAATATTATAAAATAATGATACTAACAAATTTGGGAAGAATGAAGCTAAGCATTATATAAGATATCAAACTAAGAATATGTATAATACTTTTTTTAAAGATGAATCAATAATAGTACAAGATCAACTTTTACTTTGTCTAATAAAGTCAAGAAATTTAAAAGAATCTACATCATTATTGGGTATTCAAAAGTCGACAAAAGATACAAAGGTGAAGCATAATGTTTTTGACAAGATAACCAGTGTATTAAAAGCTTTTGGAAAATCTCGAAAAAAAGATGTCAGTGTTGCACATAGAGTGATACAAACAACAGTTGTTTCATATAGCAATATAAAAGATTGTTTGACACAACACATGGAAAAAACGATGGGAAACTCAAGAAAAACATTGTAAAAACATATAAAATTTCGATTGAAAATAGATGCAAATGATGAACTTGCTTGTTGGACAATTATTTCTAGACGACCCTACAAAGATAGACTTGTAGAAAATGTTAAATAATCAGCATGTAATTGTTGGTTGACAGAATCTTGTGTTTCACCACATACAAGGGATGTGTTGCGATGAAGAATACCACAAAAACAATATGAAGAATATGCAAAACATATATTTCCATTGACACAAATAGAATTGTTCAAAAAGTTCAAAGAAGAGCATAAAGAAGTTAAAATTTCCATCAATACATTTGTGCAACAAAAACCATGGTTTGTTAGACCCATCACTATTCGTGACACTTGTTGTTGTCGTTATCATGTGGAATTTGAGTTATATTACAAAAAATTTCTTGAGTTTGGTAAAAATTTATGGCCAACTTCACCTCCTCCTTCCACATTCTGTGCTTTTATATCTGAAATTCTATGTGAAAGAGAAGGTGATAAATTATTTTACCAAAAAAAATGTGTTGGTGGAAAGAAATGTGATCATTGTGGAAATCTAAATTTGTTTCACTCAAAGTATCCTATCGGTATGAATGATCAATCATTTTCTAGTATAACAGTCATTTGGAAGAGATATGAATATATCGGCAACACAACTCCACATTCTTCAAATGTTATTTCCAAAAGGATTGATTTGAAAGTAGATAAATCTATGTGATAGATTTTTTGAAGAAGTTTGAGGAAGAAATTTATAAATACACAAAGCATTCACATAGAGCTCGATGGAAATACCTACAATTCAAACAATCCCGTGAAGTGTTTCCACCAGGGATAATTTTGTCTGTAGTTGATTTTGTAGAGAATTACACATTCGATGCACAAACAAAAATACAGAGTGAATATTATCATTATGATAAAGTCACTATATTTTCCCACGTTCTATATAGACATGCTCAACGAAGTCTTGATAACATAGAAAGCACTAATGACAATCGACATGTTATTAAAGAATATCACTTTTATATAAGTGATGATCGAGCACACGATACACATTATGTACACCATTTTTTTGATAAATTTTATAGTTAATTGAAAGAATGTGGGATCGGGTTCGATCGACATTGGATATGGTTAGATGGATGTGTGGGTCAGTTCAAATCTTCACGATTATTCTATTGGTTGTGTCGTCTTCATAAGAAATAAAAAATTACACATTCTTGTAATTTTTTTGAGACTGGTCATGGAAAAGGAGAGCACGACGGTGCAGGGGCATGTGTAAAACAAGCACTTCGAAGGTATTAAATGAACCCTCATGCCAATCGATTTGAATCCATTGATCAAGTTGTTGAATGGTAAAAAATGGTGCTAAGACATGAAAATAATCCATCAAGGGATGTGCGCAGGTGTGTCTATATATACATGTTACACATGTACATAGGATATTTTTATTCACGTGATCAAATTTATATGATCTTCAATCATGTTCTTGATAGATTCAAATGATATATTTCAAGTTAACAAGTTCTTGTCTTGTGCAGGTTTTTTTGGTATGTTGGAATCCAAGATGTAAATATATCAATCCCATATGAAGTCGGTACAATACACAGGACATGGAAAATGCATTCAGTTAAAACAAAATGCTATCAAAATGTGTTTGCATTTGATAGAAGAATTGAGTCTTGTTTTTGTTCAGTTTGTATGGAGGACACAAAATCCATAGAGATTTGTGAAAACAAAAATGCAGAATATGTTAAAGCTTGGAGACATACCGAACTTAATATAAAAGGGAAAATGCAACTTTCAATCTCATAGGACATGGAATCAAATTAAACTATAGTGTCAGTTGATGGAGATATAATTTCCGATCTTGTTAGAGAAGACAATTTTTATGTTTCAATTGTTTGAAAATATATTTGTTAAATATTTTAAAAATTTGTAGATGTACTTGTAAGTTGGATATATAAAATTTATATATATAGTAGACGAGTTTAATGGCAAGTGCATGTGTGCTAATATAACATGAACTACTTTTTGGAACATATCTAATTATTTGCAGGAGATGTCTTTGCCGTGGTTGCACATGTAGACAACACTGAAAACATGAAATATTATTTGATGCGATGCACATAACAAAAGATGAGGTTATTAGAAGATTTTGATGATAACGGTTTTATATATGAAAGAGGATCCATCGTATTGAAAGGATATTTTTTTCAAGAAACCCATCAAACTGATAGTCATGTTCACTTTCAATACTATCAGTCGTATGCCATAAGTTGTCAATATAGTCATTTGGTATGTGCAACATGCATAAAGTTAATAGAAGTTCAATCAAGAAAAAAAACAAAAGTTAGAAAATGGAAAATGTCCAAATCCGATCATGAACGAATAATTGAAGATGGCAACATTATGATTTCTTTAAAAAAGTAACATACATTCCAGAATTTACGAAATGAAATGAACAATGGTTAAAATTTACGATAAGTTTGATGCAATGCATACACATGCAAAATGAATCTATGGAAGCTTGAGAAGTACATAAGATCTACAAGAATGTGTATTCAAATATCCATGCAATATATGCTTGCATTTATATTTTCATAGATATAACATGTTAGAAATCTCTAACACGTCTTTGTTAACCTATTCACATTACAAAATAATCACATTACAAATAATCACATGTTATAGTAATGAGCTACAATACAATATATTTAATTAATGTACTATACATTATTCATATTGACATATCACATAATGGTTTAATGGTTTATGTGTTGGCATGTTTTTTGGTGTATCCGATGAACTATGTTAATATGCCACCCACCTATTGTATGATTTGTCAAGGTGTCATACAACTCAACTCAAAATTTCTCATTCACTCAATTTTGAACATGTCATTTTGCTTACTCACTTGTGAACTTGACTTAGTGGGAACCTCCAAACCTAACTTAGTGGGATCAATTCTCAAAATATTTGGCATGGTTTGAAGTTGGAGCTTACCCACTGTTTGGGCTTCAAAACGTCATACAAATATCACTCATTACCATACATTTTTCACCTATGCTTCCATTATATCACCCATTATTCACCACCATGTCACTTCATTTTCCCTATTGTTCACCATTAATGGGTCTCATTTATATTTTCCAAATATTATTTATTTTCAAGCATTTTTGAGAGAAATTCTTGATTAAATATTAGAAAATAATATATTTTACTTCANTCAAAATTTCTCATTCACTCAATTTTGAACATGTCATTTTGCTTACTCACTTGTGAACTTGACTTAGTGGGAACCTCCAAACCTAACTTAGTGGGATCAATTCTCAAAATATTTGGCATGGTTTGAAGTTGGAGCTTACCCACGTGGAGACTTGGAAGGAATCATGCCTAGTTCTAGTGTATCATCTATGTACTAGCTCAATTTTAAAATTTAATGATAAATTAATTATTTACATTTCCAATTCTATTTTTCTCTTAAACACATATCCCTTCCATTGTGACTTCATGTTATTTACAATTCCGGTTATTCCCAGGGTAATCAATTTCATATTATAGTTTTGGATCTGAAAGTCTAGGTCTAGGGTTGGATTCTCTTGGAGTGTTATCCTTCAATAAAGCACTCAATTATTGTGATCCATTACAATCCATTATTTTCATATGGGTTTTCTTGTTATTTTAGTATTGGCATTTTTTTTTAGTAGAACTAATTTGTAGACCTAGAGTGTTTAAGGTTGTAGCCATTATAATATAGTATTGAGGTTTTCCTATTTTCTAGAGTAACAGGGTAGACAAATCTATATAACTCTATTTTTGTAATGCTTAGGCTGATACATATATCAATAATATGTGGGTTTTCTTCTTATTCTTGTGTTGGTTTTTATTTTCTTTTCTAAACCTAAAAGGTTTCAGGGTTGTAGCAATTACACTAGAGGGTTATAAGGCATGTCAATCTTTCTATTGATTACAATATTTAATGCGATATCGATCATCAAGAACATCGGTTTCACATTCCTTGACATGTTCATGGTAAGCATTGGCATATTGTATATTCTAGTATTTTAATTAGTAAAACAAATATTTGAATCTTTGAAACCTATGATGCTTATGGCTTGACCAAGAGAAATAACAACACGAGTTTGCATCAAAAAATAGATTATTGTTCTTTTTTTATTAATATACATGTATAAATTGAGAGCATACAATATATGCTATGTCATATGCTCTGATTTTGTTTTCACTAAACACTTATTTGTTTTAAGTTGATAGGATATAATATATAGGATAATATTTTGTATGAATATAATATATGATATTCCATTAATTAGGGATAATTTTAGTATAAACAATATGTTAAGAATCATAATATCTCTCTAAGGAATCTTAAAAATGTAAGATCTATATTTCAACTTGAATGAAAAATATAAAAAAGTCCATGGAAAAAAGTAGGCAAACCCTAGATGCTTGGTATGAGAAATAATGGAGATGCATAAGGGATAATTGTTATATTTGTGTAGTGATTATGTGAAAAACGTTATTTTTTGCGGTAAATTATTTAGGATATTGTTTTATCTAATTGAACATCATATGTGTGATTATATATACCAATACTAAGTTGCAACAATATATTGATTGATCAATTACTCCATGTATTCTTGATATAATATGCAAATAAGATCATTTCTTGCGTTGAATATCTATACTGCAAAAGGGTAGAAAAATAAAATCTAACACCTTGCCCTCGAGCATGTTCAAGTTGAGGAATATCTTAGTACATATCCTTCTAAAGAGTGATGTGCACTAAGATAACACATTGACTTGAACGAGAGATTGTTTTGCAGTTCAATGCACATATGTCCATGGGTTAGATAATTTCCCTCACAAACATTATTTTTTATTTGAATTAATCACTACTCTTTTAACTCATATAATTTAAACAATCTTATTTTTAACTCCATGCTACCTATATCCCAATATTTATTGACCTTTCTGCAACAACATCATATAAATGTTGTATCAATAGGAACTCCACCCAATGTCATTTTTGGCATGACTTTTAAGAAAATATGTATCATTTGCCACAATAAGGTGAACATGAGTTCAAATAGTCATTGGACATGCCATTATGTACTAAACGTTATCTATCACTAACACCATATGAGTAGACATGATTTCCTAACCTTGTATTTTATATACTTAATCTTGCAATATCAAGGTTCCCTAATAGGGAAATTGAAGGAAATAAAAGATGGTGATATCATTCAGGAACACTTCTTCACTATCCACATCTAAAAATTCCTATGACAGACAGTCCTCTGAGGAGATTCAAAATTGATCTTGGTGCTACTCATCTTTTAGAATTTAATCTATTTTTTGTTTATATGTACAATTATGTAAAACATTTCTATGTTTATGTATGATATATGCATCAAAAGAAATATATGCATTTTTAGTAATTCCCTATATAATTGAAACACCATACAAATTCCTTCTAGCATAATAATATTATTTAATGGCACTCATTCTAAGGTTGTTCAATGTCAAAGTGATGTTACCACTACAGAGTAATGAAAAATAATAATGGTTCATAACATTTATAAAAACCTATATCAAAGAATATTTTATTGTCCTAGACATTTTACTCTTGTTGCTAGATAACACTCATTTTACTCTTAATGCGAGGACATGGAAGGATAGTGAGGCAAGGCAACAAAGTAGGTTCATAGGTAGGAGAGGGAGGTTGGCTTAGAACTAAGAACTAAGAAGGATATAATAAGTTGGTAGATAAGTCTGAGATCAGAGGATTGGAGATTAGAGAAGAATCGGTTTAGGACACCAGAGAATAGAATCAAACCAATCCAAGATTGATTTCTTTAAAGGGAGGGCAAGAGAATAGGAAGCACTACTTGTTTCATAGGCACTATTGTATCAAGGATGATCTCGTGCACTAACAGGGAAAAATCTGGGAGGGTTAAGTGGATATCTTAGGATATTGATCGATATAAGGGTATGAGAAGAATGAGAAAACTATTCCTATAAGGAAAACAATATGACATGTTAACTCAAATGGAATTGGATACTAATAATGAATACACTATACTAGTAATGAATCAAATAAGGTAATATTTTGTGTTCAATATGGAGTTACTAACCCATGATCTCTTATGCATAACATGAATCCAATCACTACTTAGTAATGAGTGCTTTCCATATATATTACATCACACTAATGTCTAGTCATAACATCATGCCTATACCCTACGGATCATGTGCATGCTAATTTGGCATGCACAACAACCCTAAGGAAAAGCGTATGACATGTTAACTCAAATGGAATTGGATATTCATAATGAATACACTATACTAGTAATGAATCAAATAAGGTAAGATTTTGTGTTCAATATGGAGTTACTAACCCATGATCTCTTATTCATAACATGAATCCAATCACTGCTTAGTAATGAGTGCTTTCCATATATATTACATTACACTAATGTCTAGTCATAACATCATGCATGTACATACCCATCATCTTATATAGTGTAATAATATAAGTATATATTATTATTATTATTATATTATCTTATATCAGTTCATATGATATTAGTATCCCATGACTACTAATCATTTTACACCACTTCCCAACAGTTCTGTGCATGCAAAATTGACATGCACAACAACAATAGGGATTCTGTGCATGCCAATTTGGCATGCACAACAACCCTAAGGAAAAACATATGACATGTTAACTCAAATGACATTGGATATTCATAATGTATACACTATACTAGTAATGAATAAAATAAGGTAAGATTTTGTGTTCAATATGGAGTTACTAACCCATGATCTCTTATGCATAACATGAATCCAATCATTGCTTAGTAATGAGTGATTTCCATATATATTACATTACACTAATGTCTAGTCATAACATCATGCTTGTACATACACATTAGCTTATATAGGGTAATGATATAAGTATATATTATTATTATTATATTATCTTATATCAATTCATATGATATTAGTCTCCCATGACTACCAATCATTTTACACCACTTCCCAACAGTTTTGTGCATGCCAAATTGGCATCACAACAACCATAGGGATTTTGTGCATGTCAAATTGGCATGCACACCAACCCTATGGCTGTTGTGCATGCCAATTTGACGTGCACAACAACCCTAAGGAAAATCATATGACATATTAACTCAAATGGCATTGGATATTCATAATGAATACACTATACTAGTAATGAATAAAATAAGGTAAGCTTTTGTGTTCAATATGGAGTTACTAACCCATGATCTCTTATGCATAACATGAATCTAATCACTGCTTAGTAATGAGTGCTTTCCATATATATTACATTGCACTAATGTCTAGTCATAACATCATGCATGTACATATCCATCAACTTATATAGGGTAATAATATAATCTAAGTATGATCAATCTTCATGTCAATATCTAAATATGATATCACCATTAAGTGGTGTTGTTTCAAAATTAACAAAAAATAATAAAATCTAATAGGTAATTAACATTTATATCCAAACTTCAACTCTAAACCATCGCTGAGATATATCTCTTCATACCAGATACCAAAAAAAAAAAAAAAAATCTCAAATTTAAAATTTAAAAATTTAAAATAAAATATATCTACAAATTTAAAATAAAATGTACACATACCATTTTAAATAAATAAAAAAATTGTGATTAAAGAAAAATTGACATACCAAAACTATTGAAGTTTCATCTTCCAAAATCCATGTGCTCCTTTTCTACCAATAATTTAAACATCACTGTAACAATAAAAAGAAAAACCAATAAAACATATTAGCATATACTTTGTTATCAAATATTTTAAAGATATTCAACTTTATTAAATAACAATGAGAAAGAATAATATACCCAAGCAGATCATCAAGATTAACATAACCATGTGAGCAAGAATAACATACCCAATCAGAGTTCCACAGATCTTAGATCATTGCTCTCTTTAAATATTATACTTTTTTGGCATTTTTTTAAAACCAAATTTGCATCACTTCCAAAATAGTTACTCTCCATATTAAGCCATTCTTTGCATAAATATTTAATTTTATTTTATAACCAAATGCTTTTTCAACATTGTCTACATGATCTAAACAAAGTAAGATCATATCTAGCAAATTTTTAAAGAGAAAATTTATGTTCCTGGTAACCAATTTGTAACATCCTGCTCTTGCGAGCACATGCTATTGAATTATTCTTGACACTTGCATGCAAGTGGTCCGGTTATAGTACATGGTTATTATTTCACTTATGGATTCTTATAATGATGTTGATGGATTATGATTTAATGTTATTTGTTATATGCGTATTGATAGATGCTACTGACGAGTTTTCCCTGAGTGTGCAGGAAATTAACATAGTGTGGATGCCGATGGAATCAATGGACCTCCTTGGTCTCTGCATTGAGTAAGGGAGTGGGTTTTATTGGTTTGAGTATTTTATTTATGCATATGTGACATATGATCTATTATATTATGATGTTGTATATGGATCATTGAAAGTGTTTTGTTAATGAATGCAGGCTGACGAATGCTTGCTAATCTGACTCACATAAGGAGTAAAGGGGACATGCACATAGACCAGATATTGAGGGAGAGGTATGGAAGTGTCCCTAATACAGCCTAATAGCACTCCCACCATGGCTTGAATTGTAGGTTAACGATTACCTAGTTCGAGAGATCCACGATGTACTGAGGGAAGACTGAGACAATCACTCACGAAGATTTCTAAGGGGCACGCAATAATGCAAGATCCTTATTCCTTAGAATCCCTTAGTCTCTCACAAGGTTTCTCAAATGGATTATTGACTCCAAGGGTTGGGAAACTACCAAAAACAGTCAAAGGTGAGTGGCACCCTAGGAGCACGGAGTGCATCTTGAAGGGCACATTGTGTAATAAAAAAATTGAGCCAAAGGCGAGTGACACCCTTGGAGCATTGAGTGCGTCTTGAAGGGCACGTCACGGAAATAAAACTCGAGTCAAAGAATCTAGGTGGCCTAGAAAATAAAGAGCGAATAATTAAACACTGTAAAATCTTTAAGCATTGCTAGATTTAATTAATTAATTAAGGATTGAAATTATTATTTTTGAATCCCCAAATGAAAGTCTAATCCTTTTAAAAATTTAATCCTAAGTCTAAGATTGGTAAGAATACTAAAACTAAATTACAAATAAAATAAAATAGGAAAGTCGTAAATCAATTCAAGAAATTAAGAAAGCTGAAATAAGTCTAAAGAATTAATACAATACACGTGTGCATAAAATACTAAATTGGAAATTAAGATAAGAAATGAATAAAGCATAAAAGCAATGTGTACGTATAGAAAGGTATCTAGAGTCTAGTTAACACTAGTCTAACTAGAGAAGAATCTTATTTTAACTTAACTCAGATTCAGAAAGGAGTCAATCATTAATTGGAAATAAGGGGAATAAAGAGACAACTAGGAGTGATTTAATGAACGCTTTTAGGAAGGGTGAGGGAAAATGACTTTTATTAAAATAAATTATGGAATTTTCTTGTGCAACTTATGGAGAGGGTGACAAGTGTATGGGGGAAATAATTCTTAATTAATTATTTAAAAAGTGAATTAAATGTGCAAGTGGGAATGTGTCATGGAGGAAACTCCTTTAAAGAAAATGGAAAAGATGAGAAAGGGATCATGGGTTATGGGGAAAGTTATGTTGCATAATTTTTGACTGGTTTTACTTGTGAGAGTTGGGAAACCCGGATTGAGAGAGAGTGGTTTCTCTATCTTGTGAGGTAAGCTTGCAGCTAGAGGATTTCTGGTTGTGTGTGTGCATGGTCCCTTTGCGGCTTGGGGGGCTAAGGGGAAAGAAGAGTACCCCTAGAGTTGGCTGGGAGGTACCGATGAAGTCCTTGGATTGGAAAGCTAAGGAGCGGGGCACAAGTTCGAGTGGAGTTCTTTGGTGGTATCAATCCTTGTCAATGACGATTTATTGGTTACGAGTGTAGAGGAAAAAAAATACGAGTGATTTCTGAAGGCATGGTAGGGCATATAGCGAAGGAGATACACAAAAGATAAATTTAGTATCGCCTGTCGGTAAGTGATAATTTTTTCGTTATTTCTCTCTCAATGAACTATTTTGTTTCCATTTTCTTGATATAGTTTCTTAGTTTTGTTGAATTTCTAGTAGTTTATATCAATTTAAAACCAGATTTAGTCATTAGTTTATATCAATATAAAACTGGATTTAGTCATCCTTGAGAAGATTTTTTCTTAATAATTTCAGAGTTAGGATGGATCTATACTTTTTCAATTTTTCGTACTTTATCCCATATCGAGGGATTGATAAATTAATTAATCTACACATGATTGAAGTGTGTGTTTATTAAAGCATTATTTAGTTTGTTGACATGTGAAGCATTATGGAAATATTAAAATAATCTATTAAAGTGTTGAAGAGATTTTTCCATTTCGTGGGAGTTGAAGGGAATTTTTCTTACAACTTTCCCGTTCAGGGCATGTAAAGTGTTGAAGAGATTTTTTTCCATTTCATGGGAGTTGAATGGAATTTTTCTTACAGCTTTACCCTTCAGGGCATTTACATGTGATTATCATTTCACATTGCTTGGTTACAATAAATCCTTGTATACCATAAAATTTACCTAGTCACATGTATATTTTCTGTGTGTCGAATGGTTTGAGTGTTAAATTTTACCTTGTCACCTGTGTATGCTATGGGCAATGTCTGGTTCAAATGGTTTTTTTTATTCCGATTAGAAACATTAAAATTCAAACATAGGTCGGGCTTCACTGAGTTATTTTTTAAGTTTGGAGTATTACGACTGAAATAAAATTACCTGTTTCTAATTCCTTAAGAGTTTAAAAGCATTTGATGCCAATTCACCTTCTAGGTCACTTGCATTGGATTATCACTACACATTTCCTGATTATGATAAATCCTAATCTATACTTAATTTTACTTGCTCACATGTTTGTGCTCCAAGCACTATTTGGTCGAAATAGTGTTTTTTTGTTTTGTTTTAATATTCTGAGCATGTGTATTAAAATTCATAGTTCAAGCCTTGTTGTGTATATTTAGGTGATGATATTCCTCACCTTGTTTGTACTTTGCTTCTTTAAATGGCTTACAAAGTGCATGGGATAAACTTTATCTCATATCCATATATTATTGACAAAATGACTGAGAAATATGAGGGTATCACTTACTTTTTAGTTAACATCATGATTTTTGTATTTTTCTTTTTTAAAAAGAAGGGTGATCTCATGCTCCACTATTTTTATTCGCTGGTGGGTTGGATGTTAACTAGTTCCCTGGTGTTGTGAATTTAAATGTTACAACCATAACGCTTATGGTTGATATCTTTGGCTTATTTTTGTTATCACAACAATAGAAATTATACTTTGCTTAGGTTTGTTTGTTCTTGTTTTCACAACCACAAGCATTTGCATTTGATTTCGAACTCAGTGGATTTATTTTTTTAGACAATGGAATTGCATTTAAAAAAAACAAATGCAACGTAATAGTTAGCCCTGGCTCTGGGATTGTGTTATTCTTCATACTATATTGAAAAAGAAAATCCAATAATTTTGGTGTCTCAGATTATGTATTTCCTTAACTTCAGTTATGATTTTTGTAATATTTTTCCTGGAATTTTCTTAAATTTATCACATTGTTCGTTCATGGGACATCTTCAACATTTTATATATAGATAGATTTTCTATGTCATTTTCAAGTGTAAGTATATATAGAATTCATATGTAATTTTCAAGTGTAAGTACTCTTTTCCTTGGTTGTGTGGTTGGTCTTGGTCGATGCATCTAGTCTTGAATTACCCTTCATTGATTATGTATTTAGCTTCCTCGTGCACCTTGATATAATGTTGAAGTTTGATTAAGTAAGTAATTAGATTACTTGTGCACCTTAAGCTAAAGTTGATGAACGTATGTTTTTAGTAAATAGGATGCTCTTGCACCATTAATTATGTGAATTTATGATGGTTTTAGAATTTGTTTACTCTTGCACCATGGAATAACTGTTGATGTATAGATGATTAATCGATTAGATCTCTTTGCGCCTTGGAATAATGTTAATGAATAATGATTGAGTGGTTAGATTCCTTTGCACCATGTATTAAATGTTGATGTATGATCAATTATGAATTTTCTTAATCTTGCGTCTTGAAACTAATGCCGATGTATGATGAGTTAAGTGATTAGATTACTCGCGTGCCATGAAAATAAAGATGATGATTACTCTTGTGCCATGATTAATTGATGATTAGAATTGGTTGATTGGTCTAGTTGATTGTTGACTTGATTGGATTATCGAGATTTAGACACCTCGTTGTTCCTCAGAACAATCGCCAGCCCTGAGACCTTAAATGGTCAAAATCAATCAGATGAATCTTGGTCTTGAGTGTTTCTTATGTGTCTTGGAGGTCCTAACCATGCATGATAGGTTGGCCGGGTAGTTATTTTTAATGTTCAGTGACATGATTGATCTTTATGTATATTTTGTTTAGGTTTATTGTGATGTGTAGAACTGTGTTTCTATATATATATGGTTATGTGTTGATCATGCGTCACTAATTTTCATGTTATTGCATGAATTTTGTCGTTATATATATATATATAATACCTATTGTGCTTCTCTATTCATAGTCATAATGGAGGGGTCGTTACATAAGGTATTAGAGTGGGTTCAACCCTGTGACTTGGGAATCACTACGCCTTCCACTGTATTAAACCCTTGATTAATATCTTATCGGTAATTAAAATTGAAATTGTCTGTGCTGGTAATCCTGGATAGAGGACGTTGTGGAGATAAATGATGTGGTGCTGGGGGAAGAGGTGCAACGCCTCTAGTAGCATCCACGCTAGAGAAGTCTAACCCCCAAGGAGAAGAGCAAGTCATTGGACATGAGAAGATTGCTATGGGGGGGATGTGGTTGGTTCGACGAGGTCCTTCCAGAGGATTTCAGAGGCCTTGATTAACAGACTTAATAGAGATGAGGCCAGGGTGTCTGTAAACAAAGGGGGTTCACAACGCGCTCCGGCTGGAAGTGGTAGCATTCACAGAGAACTCGAGAAGGTTAAATTTCTTGAGTTCATGGGTTCTATGGACTTCTCAGCCGCCGAGGAATGGTTGGAGAACATGGTGATGTGCTTTTCACTTCGCGATTACACCTCTAATATGAAAGTCCGCATGGCGGTGTTTTAGCTAAAGGGGAGCGCTCTTCTATGGCAGAAGACACTCCTACCTCAAATAAACATGGCGGTCGAAGACATGTCATGGGAACTGTTCGAGGAGTGATTTTGTGAGAGGTACTTATCAGAGGAATTCATTGAGTGCCAACTCAATGAGTTTAATGCCTTACGATAGGGTGTTCATACGGTGCCCGAGTACGAGGCCCAATTCATGGAGCTACTTAGGTATGCTCCACACTTGAACACCGAGAAGCTAAAGGTAAGACAATTTTTGTTTGGCCTTAACTTCTACATTCGTGTGAAGGTGAGGATCCTAATGCCTTCAACATTGCATGAGGTAGTCCAAAAGGTCCTCATAGCTAAGGATGAGTTGACCAACAGAGGACAAGGCATGACTCCTGCAAGACCGACTGGACAAACGAGGACAAGTGCGTAGCAACATTGGACACTAGCTAGACATAGATCAGGGTATTGAGATACATCAAGAGGATCCACGTTCACGACACCAGAATGACCGATTCCTTCGCATAGGACTCCCTACAGAGGACCACAAAATCAATAACAACGTCACCCGCAAAAAAAACGGTTTAGGGCTGTTCAACAGAACATACCAGGGTTTCAGGTTGGTAGGCTAGGAGCTTCTACTTTGGGGAACAGGATTACTAGACCAAAGACCGGATGTTGGACATGTGGAGAGCCACATTACTAGCGAGACTATCCATTTGAGAGGGCCAGAGCAGTTGGGTCAGCCAGAAACACTATAGTTGGATATTTGGGAAAGGTCCACTAGATTCATGTAGCGATGAATAACTATTAGGCCAAGCACCAGTCCACTATGCTCGAGACATCAGGTACCATCGTCGAACAAAATTTTAGTATTTTGATAGATCCTGGTGCTAAATAGAACTTTATTTATAGTGCAACGCTAAAGAGAATTAAGGTAAGGACAGTCGAATAAGATGAGTTTAGATATGTATAAATGGTGTTGGGGGCCAAACAAAAGGTTGGGGGAAGAGTTGTGGGTTGTTGCATTAACTTGGGATATTTTGTGATGACGTCCAACCTATATATCACGATCTTAGGATCTTATGACATCATGATCGATATGGATTGGTTGGAATCACATGATACGATACTCAAATGTAGGACGAAATGATTAAGTTTGACTGATGATGAGGGATAAAGAAGAGTGATTGTAGGAAGAAACCAGGGAGTGTCCGTGAGATTCATTGTGTTATCACTTCTTATGTTCTACAAAGTTTTATCTCTCACACCTTACTTTCTTCATTACAAATGTTTTGTATAGGTTATAAATCCTCATCATATTTTGTTAAAGGTTCAAAATCTTTATCATGGGGGTAAAAATAATGTTATGTTGTTAGGAATGAGAGATATTCAGTCTTGTAAGAGGGGATAGGCGGAGTTATGCACATGTTTATAATGTCTGTCTCATGACATCATTTAGTTTTAAATCTTTCCACAAAAGTGTTGATACGATTCTTTGGGTCTCAATCCAAAATAGAAAGGGTTAAATGATGTATAAATTGTAATCATATGTCATGTCATAACTCATGTTTCATTATTACCAGAGTTAGATAAATTATTTTCAAGTCAAGTCCATCCAATAAATGCCAAAGGAAATTTTTTTCAAGGCACTATAGGAACTTCCACCTGTCCTTGATTTTCATCATTATGACTATTGTTGGAGGATTTTGAAGACGTGGATCGTCCTACCTAGAAAAATGAAAGTTCAAGGCAATTATAAAGTACACAATCAACATCATAGCATGCAGAGGTGGTGGTACTTTCACCTGATCGTATCTATCATCCAAGATGTCACGTAGATGGGGTTTTAAAAATAGTTTTTAATTAACCTGGTGATATTATTTTCTACTCCATTTTCACATTACAACTAGTTGATTCAAATTTCCTCCATATAGCTGGCATATCCTACTTCTTCAATAATTAATCCAGTTTCCTAGTTGTGACATTAGATATGGGTAAAAGTGGACATGTAAATAGAAAGAAACCCAAATAACTTGAACTTATGGAGGCATACGAAAAAGTTAGACATGTCTTTGACCAAGCTAGTTGGTATATGTATTGTGCTAAATTAGATGGTTACCACTATGATGTAGCTCGGACATTCACTGGAGGATTTGATGGAAAAAGGGTTTAGATTACTAATGTGATAATGCAGGTTATAGAGGAGTCAATAGAAACAACATGTAATCTCCCTTTTGATGGTGAAAAATGGTTCAAGAACAAGTTAATGATAGGTGGGGATGTCAATCAATTTATGAAACCAGATCATAGAGATCCAAACTGGGCTAAGGGTATTCCTAAGGACTGGATAGTTGATGAATGGTTGGAGGCTTTGAAAACGCTAAAGGGCTATATCACATGTGAAGGTCGTTACACTACTGTGTTCATGTTTCATCTTCAATTTCTCATTCACTTGTCTAGAATTAAAATGATGAGATTTCCATTCTATTTCTTGAGAGACCTGAATAAAATGGCTATGAAAATCCAAGTGAATCCCAATACTTCCCCGCATGGTATCTGTTAGTCTCTAATTTTGTTCTTGATTTAGTGAGTATCCCCAATCCTAAATCCTCCCTGCTTATACCTTGCTGCTTGAATTTTAGACTTTTACCCTTGGTTTTAGATTGTAATATTTTCCATTTTTTGCACTTTGAAATAATTTTCTTAAGTTTTGAAGGTTTAGGACATGAATTAATGAGAGTTTTCACATCATTTGTCTATTTGAATTTTGAAATTTCAAATTATTGCCAAGTCATAATGGTGCTACAGGAATAACACTATTCCTGCAGCGCTAAGGTAATTATGTTTTGACATGTGCTAGCCATCTAGATCTTATCATGATTGCGCAAATCATGGATAAAGGACCTGCATGTGCTCCATGACCTTTTCTTGAGTTGATGATGCAATTTAAACGGTTGTATGCATGAGATTGAGTTGTACCATCAGGGATCTGCATCAAATCAATCCTCTTCTCAATATCAATAAACGATATCTTCATCTGTTATTTATCAGGTGTTGTGTATAGATATCTAATTTAGAGAAATTGTTATGTAATAACAACTACAAGTTTAAAAATTTCTTGTTTTCAAACAATGCAGAGTTTTACAGGACTGTATCAGTGACATGGCGCAGAAGAAAAGTGGAAAAATCATTAGGTTGGAACTCGAGGGCACTGAACTGCTTGAAGCTTACCCACATATGGCACAAATATTTAAAGACACAGGTTGGTTTGAGTTTTTCTGCACTTACCAGGGACACGATGAACAAGTCTCAATGAGATTCGCACAAAACTTTGATGGTTTTGAAGTTGTGATTGGGAAATTGCTGATGATGGTGAATGAACACTCAATTGCAAGAGCCTGCAAATTTCCAATTGGTGGAGAAAGGTGGTGGAAGAAAGATAATGTGGTAATGGAGTTCGTGAATCAGTTCTTGATTCCAGAAAAATAGAACCCTAATTTGAAAAAGGGAATACCACATAGCTGGATAAAAAAGGAATGGCATACTGATTTGATAATCATTCATAGGTATATTACATGTGAAGGTAGGTTCTCACTGGTTTACATTTATCATATCAGACTGTTAATGCACATTAATGGAGATTATCCCCTCAATTTACACTATTTCCTGCTAAAGAGTTTATCAAAAATGTCCAAAAGGGTGCAGTCTCATCCTTCTACAGCCAAAGGTAGTTTTTTTCATCAATTTTTAATAAAGACATTGGTTGTATCCTCTTTGAATGAAGTTGAGAGACCCTGGGATTGGCTAATCCAGTCTCTAGGTAATGATCCACAACCAAACAAATATAAAAAATCCAAAGGGAAGAGATCAACTATACATAAACAGATTGGTACATTCAATGAATCCCAAATTAAAGAAGAAACATCTGCAACTAGTGTAACAAGGGCTAGCAAAAGGAAGATGCAAACTCAACAACTTGTTGTTGATGCTCCTGTAGGTAAAGGTCAGGAAGAAGCTACCACTAGTAGAAGTAAGAAATCAAAACTAGATGCAGATATTGATATGTTTCTTGATCCAGAGATAAAGATGGAAGTATATGTGGATGAAGATTATAAATCCACATTCAATCATAAACATAAATTGACAATTAAGAAAGGTGCCAAGGGAAAAAAACAAGGGAAGACACCTAAAACTGTGTCTAAATACCCTAGGAGAAACTCCACTAGGGATGTCAACAAATTCAGGTTAAAATCTAAGGCTATGTTTGATCCATCTATTAAAAAAGAGAACCTTATAGTAATAGAGGATAATTATGAAGATTCTAAAACAAGCCTCAAGGAACAAGCAACGATACCTCATTTGCACAGGAATGAAAAATAAACTAAAAACTTGGGGAAGACACAAGAAAAAGGAAAACAAGTTGCTCAAATACTCCAGGAGACCTGTGAAAAGAGAAACCACAAAATCAAATTAAATATCTGAATCTTTGTTTAAAGCTACATATGTAGTTTATGATGACATAGATGATCTTTTTGTAGAACCATAAAACTACAGGAAATACTCTATTTTTTACCTGTCTTAGTCTTTATCCTCAAGAGAGGTTTCAATTAGTTGAAACCAAAAGAATTTTTGTTGGGAACATGGCCCTTCACAAAAACCTATCTCGGTTTTTAAACAACTATCACAGTTTAAGAGATTCAAATATATCTTTGAGGCCTAATTTCTTGAGATTTCACAGTATATAATTTCCTGTTTTAGTCAATAATTTTGGGAGAGGTTGCAGAACATATAGATATGAATTAGTTGAAAACAAAAGAGGTTTTTGTTGGAAACATTCCCCTTCACAAAAACCTCTCTTGGGTTTTACAAAAATATCACAATTTAAGAGATCCAGATATATATTTGAGGCCTAATTTTTAGAGATTTCACAATAAATAATTTCTTGTTTTAGTCACTAATTTTGGGCGAGGTTGCAGAACAACTGGAGACGAATTTTTGGAAACCAATAGATTTTTTTTTTTGGGAATGATCCCCTTCACAAAATCCTCTCTCGGGTTTTACACATCTATCATCGTTTGGGAGATATAAAGAGATTGTTGGACCCTATTTTTCAGGAATTTGCGAGATTTATTTTCCTAAAAAATCTCATGGAAAAAAGTTGACAAGCCACCTCATCAATTCGACTTGGAGATCATATTTGATATTATCCTTGATTATTTGAAACAAGAAACTAAATATAGCTAAGGAGGTTTTCAGATCTATTTCTTTTGGATCTTGATAATTATGTATTGTTTCTATATAAACTCTGTAGAAGGAGAAGTAAGGGGTCAGAAAATTGGATATTTAGAGACATGTTTTATACTCTTTGTAAGACATATCTATTCTACCTTGATACTTAATGGAAAATACATATTGATGGTCAAACTTTAACTTCTTTCATGTTCTTTTTATTTTCTTGCTTGAAATCATTTTTCAATTGCAATGCATTGTTTTCTTGGTCTTAATTAATGCAGTGAAGATTTTACTGTTATTGTTATTATCAAGATTTGATTTACAAGCACATCTTCTTTTTTCTAAATTACATTTTGAGATAAGAAATCCATATGGGGTTAACAGATTGAAGACTTCCATATTTCCTCTCTTATTCTTACTTATTTTGTCTGATCTATCTATGTGGCTACCCTTTGACAAATCAGTATGATATTTCTTGGCTTTATTATGAACTTCATGTTTACCTTGAAACCTTGAACCAGTTTTCAACCACCCTTTAAAAAATTCAATTCATAAAACCCTTAAAATACTATTGCAATAACTTGATGATGCCCTAGCTTGCCCTCTTACAGTCAAGTCCATGGTTAAGGGAAAAGGAAAAAATCTTTTGGCGTCGTTGTCGGGGACGGAGACACTAAGTAATTATCCCTGGGAGAACGACAAAGGTCAATTCTAGCTCTTGATGGTGAACAAGATTTGGATACTTTTTCTGATTGTATCATTCACCTGACGACTCCATGAAGGAAGAATCCATTGACAACTCCACTGATCCAAGATTTCAAAGGCTATGGAAGCTATTTTGGCATGGAGGTTTGCACCATTTAATTTCTCTGCTATTGCTTGTTTCACTAATGATGTTCCCACTATTGATATATGGGGGGATTTCCTTCCACGATTCAGAGAAAAGGATGAGGACAATCCGTCACTACATTTGATTGAGTTTCATCAATGCATGGATAAGATGAATATTCATCATGAAGATGCATTGATGAAATTTTTTATGTACTCTTTGGAGGGTGATGCACGTGTCTGGTACAGATCTCTTTCTGCTTCCAACATTTCTTCTTTAAGAGAATTTTGTGCTGCATTCAATGAACAATGTACAAGGAATTTTCCAACTGAGCTTTTTCTGGTAGATTGTTGTGAGAAATGTAAATCAGGATATTATTCTCAATAAATTGATTACTCTAGCAGTACAGATGAAGAGAATAATTACATCGAGGAAGAGGAAGAATATTCATTATCATTCATATCTTCTTCTAAATATGTCCTACAATAGGAATATTTTTAGCATTCTGATCTTGAAATTCATAATAATGACACTTTAGATGCATTTGGTATCAATCTAAACATTTCTAATAGTAGTGACTATGATACAAATGGTGTTCCTAATTTGTTTGAAGATTAGTTGTTGACTGAAGAAATTCTTGTCGAAGACCATACTGTAGATGAGAAAGAAAAACCAACAGTTGCAAATGTATTTGATGTTGTTTCATATGCGTCTTATGGTCAAAATTATTATCATGATCAAGCAACATATATACTCTCATTTTTTCAATATGATCGTGAAGTAGAGGTCCTTGGTTTTCAGAGTTCAGAAAAATTTTCAAATCAACCTTTATTTGATGAGTATGATGATGATCTTGAAGTCCTGGATCCAGATGTTGACGATATGAAAAATTCTAACCACCAAATTCATGAAGGCATTCAATCCATCGTCCATGAAGAGTCAGAGCCAATGCATGATAGTTATGCATTTGAAGGCAGCGTGGAAGATGAGGATCAACCTCTTGATTCTCATGATGATAATGTTTTTTTGAACAATGTTATCCAAGAAGCATATGAGCAGGTTCCATATGCTTTTGATAAAAACAATGATCTTCAAATGAGTTATGTAGAAATCATAGAGAAACAATATGGCTTCTTGTATCAGCTAGAGAGGCAGTACCATTGGCAGGATCCTGTGGCTCTCTACATGGAGTTCACATTTCCATAGGTTCAAAAAATTTCAACGTGTGGAATTAAAGCAAATTGCAGCTATAAGTATGGGTTGCCCATTCATTTTTTGCTACAAAAATATCAGTTTTCTACATTTTCTTATTTACCTGCAAGGAAGAAGACCCTCTTGGAAGTGAAATCATTTCATGGTTGCATTGGAAATTATCCTACACATGATCAACATGATTTCAACAGGAAAATAGAGTATAATGGTTGAATAAGCTTGCATCCAAGCAATTTGTTTTCAGTATGCAAGAATAAGGACTCCATAGCCAAATGGAAAGACTACTTGCATTTTTGTGGTTGTTATTTTTGAGCTCAAATAAAGACTCCATATACCGAATGGAATTGTTTTTATACAGTTGTGTTGTAAATAAAGGATGGCAGAGCAGGGAAATCAATGAATAAGAAGCAAGGCAAGGGCATTGGTCTGTAGTTCTTAAAGTTTTATCATCAAAACTTCACCCCCAGAAGGAGCCAGTGTTAGTCTCTAATTTTGTTCTTGATTTAGTGAGTATCCCTAATCCTAAATCCTCCCTGCTTATACCTTGTTGCTTGAATTTTAGACTTTTACCCTTGGTTTGAGATTGTTATATTTTGCATTTTTTGCACTTTGAAATAATTTTCTTAAGTTTTGAAGGTTTAGGACATGAATTAATGAGAGTTGTCACATCATTTGTCTATTTGAATTTTGAAATTTCAAATTATTGCCAAGTCTTGAATGGAGCTACATGAATAGTGATATTCTTGCAGTGCTAAGGTAATTATGTTTTGACATGCACCAGCCATCCAAATCTTATCATGATTGCGCAAATCGTGGATAAAGGACATGCATGTGCTCCATGACCTTTTCTCGAGTTGATGATGTAGTTTAAACCGTTGTATGAATGAGATTGAGATGTACCATCAAGGACCTACATCAAATCAATTCTCTTCTCGATATTAATAAACAATACCGTCATCTATTATTCTAATGTATCATATGTTGTGTGTAGATATCTAATTTAGAGAAATTGTTATGTAATAACAACTATAGGTTTAAAAAATTCTTGTTTTCAAACAACATAGAGTTTTACAGGACTGTATTAGTGACATGGCGCCGAAGAAAAGTAGACAAATCATTAGGTTGGAACCTGAGGGCACTGAACTTCTTGAATCTTACCCATAGATGTCACAAAGATTTAAATACACAGGTTGGTTCGAGTTTTTCACCACTTTCTAGGGACATGATGAACAGGTCTCAATGATCTTCACAAAAAACTTTGATGGTTTTGAAGTTGTGATTGGGAAATTTCTGATGATGGTGAATGAACACTCAATTGCAAGAGCTTGCAAATTTCCAATTGGTGGAGAAAGGTGGTGGAAGAAAGAGAATGTGGTAATGGAGTTCATGAATCGGTTCTTGATTCCAGAAAAACAGAACCCTAATTGGAAAAAGGGAATACCACATAGATAGATCAGAAAGGAATGACATACTGATTTGATAATCATTCACAGGTATATTACATGTGAGGGTAGGTTCTCACTGGTTTACATTTATCATATTAGACTGTTAATGCACATTAATGGAGATTATCCCCTCAATTTACTCTATTTCCTGCTAAAGATTTTATCAAAAATGTCCAAAAGGGTGCAGTCTCATCCTGCTATTGCCAAAGGAAATATTTTTCATCAAGTTTTAATAAATACATTGGTTGTATCCTCTTTGAATGAAGTCTAGAGACACTGGGATTGGCTAATCCAATCTTTAGGTAATAATCCACAACCAAGCAAATCTAAAAATGCCAAAGGGAAGATATCAGCTATACATAAACATATTGGTACAGTCAATGAATCCCTAATTAAAGAAGAAACATCTACAACTACGGTAACAAGGGCCAGCAAAAGGAAGATGCAAACTCAACAGATCGTTGTTGATGCTCCTATAGGTAAAGGTCAGGAAGAAGCTACCACCAGTAGAGGTAAGAAATCAAAACCAGATGTAGATATTGATATGTTTCTTGATCCAGAGATAAATATGGAAGTAGATGTGGATGAATATTATAAATCCACATTCAAGCATAAACATAAAGTGACAATTAAGAAAGGTGCCAAGGCAAAAAACAGGGGAAGAAACCTAAAACTGTGTCTAAATACCCTATGAGAAACTTCACTAGGGTTGTCAACAAATTCAGGTTAAAATCTAAGGCTATGTTTGATCCATATATTACAAAAGAGAACCTTATAGTCATAGAGGATAATTTTGAAGATTCTAAAACAAGCCTCAAGGAACAAGCAAAGATACCTCATTTGCACAGGAATGAAAAATAAACTAAAAACTCGGGGAAGACACAAGAAAAAGGAAAACAAGTTGCTCAAATACTCCAGGAGACCTGTGAAAAGAGAATCCACAAAATCAAATTAAATATCTGAATCTGTGTTTAAAGGTATATATGTAGTTTATGATGATAGGGATGATCTTTTTGTAGAACCAGAAAACTACAGGAAATACTCTATTTTTTACCTGTCTTAGTCTTTATCCTCAAGAGATGTTTCAGAATAGTTGGAGATGAATTAGTTGAAACAAAAAGAGGTTTTTGTTGGGAACATACCCCTTCAAAAAAACCTCTCTCGGTTTTTACACAACTATCACATTTTAAGAGATTCAAATATATCTTTAAGGCCTAATTTTTTGAGATTTCACAATACATAATTTCCTGTTTTAGTCAGTAATTTTGGGAGAGGTTGCAAAACATTTGGAGATGAATTAGTTGAAAACAAAAGAGGTTTTCGTTGGGAACATGCCCCTTCACAAAAAATTCTCTCGGTTTTTACACAACTATCATAGTTTAAGAGATTCAGATACATCTTTGAGGCCTAATTTTAAGAGATTTCACAATAAATAATTTCCTGTTTTAGTCACTAATTTTGGGCGAGGTTGTAGAACCTATGGAGATGAATTTTTTGAAAACAAAAGAGGTTTTTTTGGGAATTACCCCCTTCACAAAAACCTCTCTCAGTGTTTACACAACTATCACCATTTGGGAGATACAAAGATATTGTTGGACCCTATTTTTCAGGAATTTGCCAGATTTATTTTCCTAAAACATCTCATGGTCAACAGTTGATAAGCCACCTCATCAATTCGACTTGGAGATCAGATTTTATATTCTCCTTTATTATTTGAAACAAGAAAATAAATATAGCTAAGGAGGTTTTCAGATCCATGTCTTTTGGATCTTGATAATTATGTATTGTTTCTATATAAACTCTGTAGAAGGAGAAGTAAGAGGTCGAAAAATTTGGATATTCGGGGACCTGTTTTGTACTCTTTGTAAGACATATCTATTATAACTTGATACTTAATGGCAAAGACATATTGATGGTCATACTTTCTCTTCTTTCATGTTCTTTTTCTTTTCTTGCTTGAAATCATTTTTCAATTGCAATGCATTGTTTTCTTGGTCTTAATTAATGCAGTGAAGATTTTACTGTTATTGTTATTATCAAGATTTGATTTACAAGCACATGTTCTTGTTTCTAAATTACATTTTGAGATAATAAATAGATATGGGGTTAACAGATTGAAGGCTTCCATATTTCCTCTCTTGTTCTTACTTATTTTGTTTGATCTATCTATGTGGCTACCCTTTGACAAATCAGTGTGATATTTATTGGCTTGATTTTGAACTTCATGTTTACCTTGAAACCATGAACCAATTTTCAACCACCCTTTAAAAAATCCAATTCATAAAACCCTTAAAATAATATTTCAATAACCTGATGATGCCCTAGATTTCCCTCTCACAATCAAGTGCAACTTTAGGGACTAACAGTATCTATCACCAAGGGTTAATCAAGGTACTCATTAAGGAATATCTAGAGAAAATACAGAGGACATGGGATCAATTCTTGATCCATTCAAGGTTTGAACCAGAAGTTCATCCTCCCACCCAAACATTTCCTGACAAATTTGTTGAGCCAACACAAGGCACAACATCAAGCAATGCACCTATTGTTTCATGGAAGAATAACATGAGAACTAGTTTGAATATTTCATATGAACAAGTTGAGGCTACTCTAACTAGTCTGCAAATAGGTGAAGGATCTTCTCATGTGTTGGGTGGAGGTAGTCATCCTTTCCCATATGCACATAAGGTTTATATTAGAAGAAGTAAAATATTAGCATAACCTATTATGTTGAATGAGATTTAAGAACCTGAGATGGTAGAAGTACATTCAATCCCTATAATACCTAAATAACCTACTCCAAAGATTATTCATCCTAGTTCTAGTTCTTCTGAAGATCATGCTTATATATATATAAAGTTTTTGTAAGGAAAACAAGTACTAGGCCACACAACAAGTTTAGATTGAAATCTAAAGCCATGTATGACCCTGCAATCAAGGATAAGGTTATAATAATGATGAGGAATCCAAAAAACCTAATGTGGAGCCATCAACAAGCAAGAAGGCTTCTACAACCAAATCTGATAATAAGAAACCTAAGAAGGAGGATCTAGAAACAAACAAAAAGGTTCCTACAGAAAAAAAAAGAGTTTATGCAAGACAACAGAGGAAACAAAGTAAACAGAGAAACAAGGTCCCAAAACCTATGACCAGATCTGAAGATGATAAGCCAAAGAAAATGAAAACTCGTTCTAAAAAAAAATCAAACAAGAAGAAACAATTTGGATCTGTTAGCTGAGGCAACTAGATCTATCTTCCAGGGAGAAGTTTCAATTTGAGAGCTTAAATTTCTATGCAAATCCTAATTTTTGACTAAAAGTTGATTGATGCTTGAAGAAAACCTTTTTGTTTTCATGCACTTAAGGTTTTATCTCCCTATGGATAATGTTGGTTGTAACCTGGGCAATAAAAAGACATTAAATATGTTAAAATATGGTTTTAAAAGGGTGATACAGGAAGTTCCCGTAGCTCTCCATGCAGGAAAAATATTGGTGCTTCAGGAACACCTGTACCAACTGATTTTGTAGTAAAATACATAGAGTTTCATTTTTGTGATGGGGAAAAGTAGAGGACGAGGTAAATTCTTTATGGAATTAAAAGAAAGAGTATGATATTCCTTTTAAAGTTGATCTACAACCTATTTTTGATGGATGACAATGCAAATCAATTATCTATTTCGAGTTGTGAAAGTGTTGGATCAGATGGATTACAGAGGATCAGGTGGATCTCAGAAGACTAGGTGAAGGATGTAGCATACCATCCAGGTGTAATCAAGTCAACCAAGGACCTATCTCTATGCAAGGATGTTGCCTATATTATAGGATCTATATTGTAACTGATTTCCATTTCTATATATCAATAGACATAGGAAATGTTTTCCCTTAGGGCCTGTAGGAGTTAGTTTTGAGATATCCCTGAATATCAAATTGATCATAAATGTATGAAATTGATGTAAAAATATATATATATCATGAATTATAGGAATATAGGGTTCGATCCTCATTTTTTTCTTGATAATTTTATATCTAAAGACTATTTTGATTCATCTTGCCTATGTAAAGACTTCAACTACTAACAAAGCTAATGGTTAGTTTATGCGTTCTTCCTTTTTTTATCATTTTCCTTATGTATTCTGAAACACTCTGTTGATGTTATATGATTGTAAGATAATTTATTATGCGCCAAAAAGGTTTCTTTAAAGGATTTTCAGGAATCTTTGCCACATTGGTGCTTCTTTTCCTTAAATTGTATTTGGAATGAATTTCTAGATAAAGATTTATTCGGCTACTGCATAAATACATTAAGGAACAAGTTTGTTTATTAGTGTAATTATCAGTTTTGTCTTTCCTTTCCCCCAATCACATCATCCAAAAATTTAAACCACTAATCATTAGTTTTTTTTACCTAACTTGTTGCACCTAGGTAAGTGATCTTAATAGATTAGACCATTATTTCCTTTCAAACCAAGCAAGAATCTATACATCTCTAAAACCCTTATTGAACATTTTGAAACAAGGTGTGATATGATTGAATCAATAGTAGTCTCGATTTTACTTCTGGCGCTAACATATTTTGGCACTGTTGTCAGGGATGAAATGACGAGATTTTCCCTGGGTAGAACGACAAGATATTATAGATCTAGTTGTAGATAGTGAAACTATAACTAGGCACAAGTTGAATGAAATATATTTTCACCTAGTGACTCCATATAAGACACTTTTGCTCCAAAGAAAAAGGGGACTAGATCCCATCCAAAATATCCAAACATGACTATTGTTTCAGACCCTGAGAAGATCCTAAAATAGTCTAAAACCCTTCACAAATCAGTGTCTGAGAAGCTGTTAATTTTACCTCCTTCTCAATAATCCACCTCAGGGAAAGAGGAATTTGTTGAACTAGAATAATTTTACACACCCTATCCTGAGAGAAGGTATAAGTATGAAGAGAACCTTGACCTTTTTGAAGGAGTAGAGTACATTCCTTTAGAAAATATCCCAATCCTTGAAGAAGTTTACAAGAAAGAAGATCTTGATTTTATACCTGTTCCTCCAACATACAGTCCTTCAGATGAAGAAACTCAAGTAAAAAAACCCAACCTCCGATTTAATATCTTGGCTACTGAAAAACTTGCTGATGAAATTCTCCAGTCCTCTCCTAACATTCAATTGGTGAATATCACTAAGCCCTCATCACCACAATCACCACATATAAATCAATATTTAGGTGGTCAAACCATGACAGGTGCAACACCACCCAATCCAATCGATGCCATTAGGGCTGCAAGATATGTACCTTTAGTATTTCCTAATAATATCCATCCTCTCCTAGGTAATGATTACATGATGTACCTTCCAAGGTTTGAAAATGAAGGGGAAACAACTATAGAGGAACATTTGACAACTTTTTACTCCTTTGCTGACAGATTTTTAGGTGGATTATGATGATGTATGGATGAGGATTTTTTCTCAAAGTTTATATAGAGAAGTGAGGAAGTGGTTCAATAGCTTAAGAGATAACTCTATTAATACTATTACAGATCTTGATGATACCTTCTTGAGAAAATGGGGAGACAAGAAAGATGACTTGTATTACATGACATAATTCAACAATATTCGAAGAAAAAATGGTGAGTTTGTCTTTGAATTCTCTCAGAGATTTAATTGAAATGTACCAGAAGATACCAAATGATATTAGGCTAGATGAAAGGTTAGCAAAGGTAACTTATGCTAATACCTTTGATGTTGATTTTTATCTGCTACTAAGGGAAAGAAGATCAACCACTCTGGCTGATATGCAAGATTCAACTCTAGAAGTTGAATCCAACATTCTAGCATCAGAAAAACTCAAGAATAGGCCAGATAAGGGAAAGAAAAGGGAAGAATATAAGCCCTCTTCATCAAATACCAAAAAATAGAAGATTTCCTTGGAGGATATGGATATAAAGATGGAGGAAATGTCATATGAGTTGTCTAAAATCAGATTGGAAAAGAAAAAATGGAATACACCTTAGGAAGGAAATTAAAATACAAATCAATATAGAAGACATTATAGCCCTAAGATCTTGCAGAGGCATAATAAGAGCAATGATGATTAGAAAATTTAGTCACCCTTGCAGAACAATTATATTGAAGAAAATCAAGAAGCCAAAGAGGTAGATGAATATTTGGAAATTCATTTGATTGGAGATGAGCTTGCTATCAGTCATTTAACACAGAATGAATATGAAGATTCATTGAATGCATGGGCTCAGGAAAATTCAGATAAAATTCTTTTTCAAAAAAGATCAACATGGGTGGAATCTTATATCCAAACAAGTTCCTGCTAAATCAACTCCTCAAAAAGATAAATATGTTGCCCCAACAGTACAGACAAGCAACAAAAATCTTGAAAGGAAGCAAGTACAAACAAGCAACAAAAATATTGAAAGGAAGAAAGTACAACCAACTATGAAAGTAGCATCCCTAGAAGAAGACAAGTTCTCAAATCCTTTCAGTTTAGAACACGAGATAAGTAAGATCAAAATTCCTATTCCTCTGACCGAATTGGTTAAAACTAATTGTTATAGGAGTCAAATTTTGAAATGGTTACAACCTCCTTCTGTCATAGACCTTGCTAATGATGGGATTAATCTCCAAGATGAAAAACCAACTATTGTCTTAGGTCCAATTATAGAAGAGAGGGATGACTCCACTCCCCCTTTTTATGTCTCATTAAACATTCATGAAAAAATCCTTCATAACTTCATGTTAGATTATGGAGCCTCCAATAATATTACACCAAAGGTTGTCATGGATGAATTAGGTTTATATATCACCAAAGCATACCATGATCTCTTTTCCTTTGATTCCAAAAAAGTAAAATTCTTGGGGGTTATCAAAGACCTTATAGTTTAATTATCCCAAATCTCAGCCAAGAGTTTAGTCATGGATATTGTTGTAGCTAATATCCCTCCTAGGTTTGGTATGTTGTTGTCTAGATCTTGGGGTAAGAAGCTTGGGGGATCTCTTCAAATGGATCTCTCTTATGCCACCATACCTGCTTTTGGAAGGGAATTTAGAATACTTTATCATGAAGATCAATTGGCATATATTATCAGTGACAATGATCATTCTATAAATCACCCTATCTATGTAGTTGATGTGAATTTGGGATCCTCTATATTTTATATTGATGATGTTTTCCAACAATCTTTACCTTTGACTAAACCAACTGTTGTTCCATAGTCTTTCGAGAATCAAAATCTATTGTGGAAAGTATATTTTGATGGAGCCTCATCCAAAGAAGGTGCAGGGGTAGGTGTAGTTTTGATATCTCCTAAAAATGAAGTCATTACCCTTTCTTACAAGTTAGAATTCAAGACAACAAATAACATTGCAGAGTATGAAGCACTGTTGTTAGGTCTCAGGGAAGCTAAAGAAATGAAAATTCAGCATTTAAAGGTTCATGGGGATCCTGAGCTAATTGTACAATAGGTTAGAGATGTATATATGACGAAGAACATCAATTGAAATACTACATAAATGAGGTATGGGATATCATTGAAGCCTTCTTTCTGTATTTTAACATTGTATATATTCCAAGAGATCAGAATGAGTAGGCCTATTCACTGGCTGTGGCAGCAAGTACTTTCAAACCTCTGTTACCTCCAAAGATGAAAGATGAAGTAGAGGTTAGGTACATGCCTTCTATTCCAGATAATATCAGGTATTGGAGAGTATTTGAGGAAGATTCTGAAATCAAAAGGTTCATTGAAGCTATTGATGATTTTTCTTCAATTCATATCGACTAAGATGAGGATTTAGATGAGGATAACCATAATTTAAATTTTCAGAACATGATTGCTAGGAACAAGTTCTTGAAATTTCCTACTAATCATATCCCAAAAGGTCTGGTACCTCTTGAAAGAATTTTTGATCATAATGATGTTCCTGTGAAGATCCCTAATCCGAAAAAAGAAGCAGATGTGACTGATTGCAATCTTGGGACTACTGCAAATCCCAAGCATGTTAAATTATCAAAATTTCTGTCAGTAAAACACAGATAAATATGAGGAACTATTGAAAGAGTTAATTGATATTTTTTACATGCAATATGAATATCTTAGGACCTTTGATGAAACTATCATTCAACACAAGATACCTTTGAAGGAGAATGTAAAGCCTTTCAAGCATAAGTTAAGGCAAATCAATCCTCTTTTGTTACCTATTATGGAGAAGGAAGTCAAGAAAATTCTAGATGATAAGATCATTGTACCCTTGAGGTATTCTGATTGGATAGAAAATCTAGTGCCAGTGAGAAAAAATAATGGTGAAATCAGACTTTGTTTCGATTTCAGAAATTTAAACAGGTGCTCTCGGAAAGACAACTATCCAGTGCCAAGAATGGAACATATCTTGCAAAGGGTAGTAGGATTTAGCAGGTTTTCTATGATTGATGGGTTTTCTAGATAAAACCAAGTATTTGTTCATTGAGATGATATGGAGAAGACTTCTTTCACAACACCATGGGGTACTTTTATGTATGCTCGAATGCCTTTTGGTTTGATGAATGCAGGGGCCACTTTTCAGCGAGCCATGGATATTGCCTTTGTGGGAGAGAAGGATAAGTTTGTGGTCATCGATTACATTACCATTTTCTCTAAATCTAATGAGGAGCATCTACACCATCTGAGATAGGTATTTCTGAAGTGCAGAAGGTATGGTCTTTATTTATATCCAAATAAGTCTCATTTTTCTTTAGAACAAGGAAAATTGCTAGGTCATATTGTTTGTGTTGGAGTTAAAATTGATCCTGCTAGAGTGATATCCATTCAAAGTATTTCTATCCCTATAACTAAGAAAGAAATCCAATCTTTTCTTGGGAAGACAAACTTTCTTAGAAGGTTTATTCCCAACTTTGATGAACTAGTCAGACACATAACTCACATGCTAAAGAGAGGTAGTGAGATCAAATGGAGAACAAAATATAAATATTCTTTTCAATATATTAAGCACGCTATTTCAGATGCACTTGTTTTAATTAGTCCAGATTTGGAAAAAGAGTTCCTGATTTTTTCTTTTGCATCTCATGATACTTTAGCAGCTAGCCTGTTACAGAGAAATTATGAGGGTTTTGAACAACCTATTTCTTTTTTTAGCAGGGCACTTCGGGACGCTGAATTAAAAAATGATATCATCGAGAAGCAAGATTTTGCTTTGGTCAAAGCATTAAAATATTTTAGAGTTTATGTGCTACATTCCAAAATTAATACATATGTACCATCTAGTGCTATCAAGGATATATTGACTTAGTCAGATAGTGATGGAAAGAGAAGTAAATGGATAGCTAAGTTTCTTAAGTATGACATGGAAATCAAGCCTACCAAGATAGTCAAAGGTCAGGGGTTAGCTAAACTCCTAGTTGATTCTAATTGCAGAGTTACGGGAGTTGATTACATCTGTAAGAATTCAAGAAATTTACATCCTCAAAAAAATGTTCTCAGGTGAATGAAAATATTGTTGAAACTGAATGGTAAGAAGATATTATTTATTTTCTGTAGAATTTCCAAGCTCCTTTACAAATGGACAAGTCTAAGGAAAGATCCCTAAAACTCAAAGCTGTAAAATATTGTGTGAATAATCAGAATTTGTTTTGGAGGGACCCTTCTATATTTTTACTGAGATTCCTTGATGAATAAGAAGCATAGAGAGTCATTACAGAGTTTCATGAAGGAGTGTGTGGAGGAAATCACTTTTGGAAGTCCACTACATATAATATACTTAGGTTTGGGTATTATTGTCCTAGTCTATTTTCTAATGTCTGTACAAAAGTTAGCGCATGTGAATAATGCCAAAGGTTTGTTGGTAAGAAAAATATCAAGCCCTTACCTCTCATTCCTATAAAAGAGTTTGCACCTTTCCAACAGTGGGATTTGGATTTCATAGGTGAAATTCATCCTCCATATAGTGGCCAACATAGATGGATTCTGACAGCTACAAATTACTTCAAGAAGTGGATAGAAGCTATACCTACAATGAGGGAAACTGATAAGGTAATCATGAGTTTTCTTGAAGATAATATTTTATCTAGGTTTGGTTGTCCTGAAGTGATCATCATAGATAATTTTGCGGCTTTTAAATCTACTAACATGATAAGATTTTGTGAAGACTATGGAATCAAGCTTAGGAATTCCAATGCTTATTACCCATAGGGTAATGGCCTATAAGAATCATCCAATAAAAGTATGGTCAGGATCATTAAGAAACTTCTGGAAGATAACAAGAGGGCTTGGGATTCAAAGTTGAAAAATTCCCCTTGGGCTGACCGTGTTAGCACAAAAAGAGCAATTGGAAATTTACCTTTTCAATTAGTATATGGAATGGAAGTAGTCTTTCCAGTACAACTTGCTTTGCTAGTTGTAAAGTTTCTACATGAAATTGAAGCTAAACCTAATGATGCCATCAAGAGTATTTTACAGATTGTATAATTACAACAAGCAAGAGAGAGACTTCTTGAGAAGGCACATCAACATCAACAAAAGGTTAAAGAGAATTTTGGTAGAAAATAAAAAACATAGAAGTTGATACTCGGGGATTTGGTTTTGAAATGGGATTCCTACAGAGAAGACAATCATGGGAAGTTTGGAAGCCTGTGGTTGCGTCCATTCAGGGTGAATAAGGTCTTTCATAACAAAAATTTTCTATTGCAGAATTTAGAAGGTGAAGAGGTTTTTGGTGGCCCAATCAATGGGTGTTTTCTGAAGAAATTCTTTCACTAAATTTGTTGGTGGTTGTTGGTTATTAATATCCTATCCGAGTTTGTATCTTCAGCTTGAGTGACCCAGGGTTCATGTCTATTCGAGGTTCCAACAAAACCTCTAGAACTATCGGCCCTCCTGGTAAACTAGAAGGCAACGCAATGCACAAGGTGCACTGCATCGTATCACCAGAGATAGTCTTAATGGGTGGCTGAAATACTCATGCGTTTTCATCCTAGGATTGAGTGGTGGATCTGAGAACTGTATGCTGGGAGTTCTATTTTAACTTCTTAGTGCAATATATTGTCATTTATGATTACACAGGAAATATAACAACTCATTCATTTATCATATTAATAATCATTGCAGACAAAAAAGAAGCACATGCATTCAATCACATAACACAGGTTTTACCATGGTTCACCCCCCCTTGGGCTATGTCCACAAAGATCTGGCTCCTAGCTCTTTTATTATAGTAGTTCTGAATTATAGTGTTGTGCACTTTACAACTCATCTCATTTGGGTTGAGATCTATTATGAGGTGGACTAAATCACACCAGGATCCTCAACCTGCGATCTAACCCTCAATATATAGCCTCCTAAGTCTTCTCTATCTCAACAACTTACAAAAGTAGTTCATAAAACAAAATATTACATCGCATCCGCTTCCTCACATTCGTCTCTTTACATTCTCCTCTCCTCTATGAGACCTAGGTATCTATATTCATATGTTTCTGGCTCGCCAGCCATTACAATGTGTTGCAAAAACCCTAACCCTAACGTTGTTAGGTCTTCCATGCATGCACACGTTCTGCTCTTCCTTCCAGCTGTTGCTTCCCTCGGGCATGCCTTATTTCCAAAAATATCCTTTCTTTCCACTTTGGCTTGCTTCCAACAGGCCCCCAACAATGACATGTGGCTCATCTCGAGCCACTTAACCTTTGTGCACTTCATCAATCTCCTTGGTGATCACTTGGAACTTCTCCTTGAGCTCCGCTGCTTGTGTTTGAGCCTACATGGTCTTCGCCTTGAGTGTGTCTACTATCTGGACTGAAATCCCATCACTGATCAACCCTGTGCACTCTGCCTCGGTTTGTGCCATATATGTCTTGGCTTCCTCTTCCTGTGTAATGACTTCTGCTACTTGCTCTTGAAGTAGTTCCATTTGAGCCCGACGCTCCTTTTTCTGTGTTTGCGCAGTTGTGAGTTCTGCTTGTAGTTTATTCATATCCTGTGCCCCTTTGATGCGCTCCGTGATGGAATTTGTATTCTTCCTCTGCTTGAGGCATTGGATAGTTGTGTTTATCCTTTATTCTTCCTTGTCCCACTGTTGGACTTGTTGATCCTCTTCTAGCTTTGTCCAAAGCTGTGTTTCTTTATCGAACAAGTTGGTTGCTGCACTGACCTGCTGGTCTATCTCCTGTAGTTTCTATGTTGCCTCCTCCTTCCTTTACTCCCTTACCTCTAGTGGAGTGGTAGGTGTGAGCTGCTCATGGAGATTCTCAATCTCCTTCTGATATTGATCATTTTCCTGCACAATATGATCAATATTCTTTGTTGCTATGAGTTCGCCCCTCTGCGCGGTCTTTGGAATTTTCTCATAAGCTCCGACCACTTTTTGTTCCAATCTGTTTGCGTGCTCCCTCTCCTCTTGGGTCTCGAGCTTGGCCTACTCATATATCAATTCCAACGTGTCTCGTTTATCCTTTTCCTGCTGTAGTTCGACTGTGTCTGTGCGTGCACAAGACTATACTTCTTGGGTAATGCTAGCCTGTAATTTGTGTAGAGCTTTGGATGGTATCCATGACAATACCAATTGGAGTTGAGCTAAGTCCTTTAGGGGTGTCTGCCCCACGATCTCCTCCTTGTGAAACATGCTAGGTGTAATGTGGAATGTTGCACTTAGATGCGGTATTGTATGGATTGTATCTCACTCACTTGCTTCAGGTTCTTCTCTCGTGTGTGATATTGACGGCCCTGTTCCTATGTTGCGGCCCACTGCCTACGCTTCCCCGATCTTCTTGAGGAACTTTCACATGTCTTCTAGATCCTCTTGAATTTTGTCCTTGTGGTGCACAACATTCTCGAAATCCTTGGATGTATGATCCTGAACCATTTGGGCTATCATTTTTGCATCATCCTCCAAGATCGTGTATTTGGAGGTGTTCTCTGCACCTTCATCTTCTTGTGCGCACCCCCATATGAATAGCTGGTCTCTTAGTCAAGCCTGGTTCTTGTGGATTGGGGCTTGGTGTATTCCCCTTCACTGCCTCAGCTTGCTTCTATTGTACTTGGGCTAGTTGCGTATTATTATTTTTCCCCTTCTGGGTCCCCGTCTTAGTTGTCCCTTCTTCCATTTGCTTTGTTTTGGTCCGACCCATCTTTAGTTTCTTGGGCACTCGGGATTCCTGAGGCTTTGTTTCTTCCTTCCTTGCCTCCTCTTCTACTATCCTTGTAGGTATGTCTTGGGTGAGGACTGGAATCTTCCATTCATCTTCCCAATCTCTGATAACCATTTCTATGTCGCCCTCCGTGATGCAATAGCACAATTGTATCCACTGCTTGTTGGGGTCCTTCCGCGCCCGTATCCACATCGCATGTTGAGTGTCCTTGAAGTTGGTGATGTACTGATAGTATGCGACAACCTGTGGTGTGATTCTCCAAAGCTTGGTGATGGCCTCCTATAGATCGCATAGATATCCTTCGAATATGGATGTGTTCATCTTTTTTATCTTGGCATTTGACCCGCGCCGAGCAATAAATATATCACTCCATGATTAGGTTTGGGTCTAGTGGAGAAAAATACATAGTTCGGTTCCTTCCATCCCATAATGGATATCAGCATGAGAAACCATGAGTAATGGATTCTATTCCTAGATCCTGCGCATCCTTGTAGTCATCAGAAAAAAAATTCAAAAGATAAGGTGCCAAGTTAACTGTGGTGCCCTCGACACATTGTGCTGCAACTGTGATGACCCCAACCGAGAATTCCTCCTTGAGGCATTTTCTTAGCAACTTACAGGCCATGATTTTTGTGGCCATTTGTGTCATGACATAATTGATCCTTTTGATGATGATTCCTTGCGTCCCCCTATCAGTGCCATATTTCTTTTTCATATCTTCCGTGAGTGCTTTCTCCTTTGTTTTGTTGTCAATAAATTGCATGGGATCCATGCCCCGGTATGGCATCCCTATAATGTGCACAATGAGTTTACGTCTACAGAGACGAGCTTGTCCAACCATATATCCCCTCCATGTGTGACTGACATCAATTGTTTGATGCAACTTCTTGCGTACTGTCCTCTGCCAAAGTGTGGTAGCTCTAGTAGACCTAAAATCCTCATTTTTTCTAGTCTTGTTGCCCATTGGAGTAGTTGATTAACCGGTTCCCCAAATGCATCCAGACCCACAGTCTATAGGTATAATTTCTTTGCAAACTATGGGAACTTGTCTGTGTCCGTTACATCATGGTCTAAGTATTTTAGCTTCTCGACATAACCTAGAAATTCTGATTTCACCCGTACCCCTTCTGGTATATGCGGCAAAATAATGGCTGCAACAGGTTGTTTTCGTGGTGACCTACGTACCTACTACTTATACTTTTTCGGTAATGGTTGAATTGAGGTTCCAGCCTCCATCGATCGTTCTTCGACATACTATTCTGGAAAACCCGTGACATCTTCCACTACTCCTTCCTGTGGGTGGTCTGACACGGTTGTTTGAGATTCATCTGGCTTGACTATTGCTTCTTAATTTGTAGCTGTCCCATTGACTCTCAGAGGCTCGTTAGGGTTTTCTAGTTTCACTAGGCTTCTTGTGCCCTGGTTCGGTTGCTCCGGTTCCTTTGTCGAAATATCCATTTTCATGCCCTTAGTTTCTATTTGTTGGATTTCCTCTACCACAGGTGTGGGGTTCATCGTTGTTGTATCTAGTGATGGTATTTCGTCGACATTGACGACCTCTGGAGGTTTCTATTCGCTTTCCTACGACTATACCTGTGCCCTGGTTCTAACTTTGGAGTGGCGGGTAGCCTAACTTGGTTCTGCTTGCTTGGGTGGTGCCATGGTGGTGAATGTCGATCGTTCGTTGAGTTCAATGATCTTTGTAACCTCTGTGAACTTCGCTCTGTATTCCGTAGGCTCTATCGCTCTCTATCTTTTCAGGTCTCACAATAAGTTGTTTTCTCACGTGTCTGTGTTTAATATGGGCATCGTATGAAGCTTGTTGAAGATGCTACCTTTATTATGGATTCAATGAACCTCTGGTTCCTTCTTACTTTCCATTAATCTCCCTCGCTGTCTCCAGTTGGCGCGATTAATGCGACATCCCGTCGGTCCTTTATGACATTCAATTCCACATTCCTTCATCGTTTAATGTTGCTTTTTCCATCTTTACTTTTCCCTTTTGTTTCCATTTTTTCTTGGTCATTTCCCTTTTCTTTGACGGGTTTGTATTCCTAAGTGTGTGTTCTCCTTATCCTTTCGGCGCACTGTATCTTTGTTGGTATCATTTAATACCCTGTTTTTTTTTTTTTACTGTGTGGTGAATTTCAAGATGTGGGTGGTCGACTATCCTTGTACAACTTCAGTCGGCTCCCATTGATAATCCCTCTAATTTCTGCACCTACTAAGTCTTTCAACTGTACAAGTCCCCCATCTGTGATAGTTTTTACTTCGTATGGTCCTAACTAGTGCATTCTGAGTTTTCCTGGGTGTTGAATGTATTTGTTGTCATACATCAACACTAAATCTCCTTCCTTGAAATTTTTCTTCTTAATGTGTATGTCATGCCAAGCTTTGTCCCTTGATTTCTGAACTTGTTGGTGGAACCTTACTAGGATCTGATCTGCCTTCATGGTCATCAATTGATCTAGTCTCTCTTGTACTGTGCCTCGTTTCATGATGTGTGTAATTGTTGTTACGCGCAAAATGGGTACCAGAAATTCTAATGTCACCACTGCTTCTTGGCCATATACCATTTTAAATGGCGTGTGCCCTGTCAATTTATTGCAATTGGTCCTGTAGGCCCACAATACTGTTGGTATTTTGAGGTCCCAATCATCCCTGTTGACATTACAGATCTTAGTTAGTGCATTCTCAAGGATTTTGTTAAATGCTTCTACTATGCCATTTGTGTGTGGGTGATATGGTGTGCTCTTCTGATGATGGACTTCAAACTCTTCAGTCATAGCGTTGATAGTGATGTTAATGAAGTGCATGCCTTGGTCGCTCATCAAAACCCTTAGGCACCCAAATCTAGTGATTACTTATTCAAATAGAAAGTGTGTTGTTGTTTCTTCACTGCAATCCTTCACTGGTGCTGCTTCTACCCATCTTGTCAGGTATTTTGTCGTAGTGATAATGTACCTTGCTCCTGTTCTTTTTGTTGGTGGGTTGATTGGTCCCACAAAGTCTATTACCCATTTATCGAATGCCTGCAATTTTACATGTGGTCATAATGGCATATCATCCCTTCTATTGGGTTTACCAACCCTTTGACATACATCACATCTCTGGCATTACTCCTTTGAGTCTCTGTGAATGGTCAGCCACCATAGTCCTACGCATAATACCTTCTGTGTGGTAGCTTTTCATATGTAATGTTATCCTACTATTCCCTCATGGGATTCTACTAAAAATCCTGGGATTTCATGTTCAAACACATATCTTGGCAAGATGCTATCCATACCCATTTTGTACAAGTGTCCTGCAATCAGTTGATAGTCTGCATCCCGAGCTACCAGGTTTTTCTTCTGCGCGGTGTTATATTCCTACGACGCAGTACCTGTGCTCAAGTACTGAATGATATATGCAAAGTATTCATCAGTGATATGGACTGAAAATAACTATGCATCCGGGAAGGTGTCCTCTAAATTCATAGGTTCTTCTCCGTTTGTGACCCTTGATAGGTGGTCAGATCTTGCATTCAATTTTCCTGGCTCAACTATTACTTCAAAATCAAATTCTTGAAACAGTAGTAACCATCGACAAATTATCCCCCCAAACACTAGCTTGTTGACTAGGTATTTAAGGGCTGAGTGATTTGTAAACATCTTAAAATGTTTTCCCAATAAGTAATGTCTAATCTTCTGTAGTGCGTAGACCATAGTTAGGACTTCTCTCTCTGTGGTGTTATAATTATATTATGATTCTGATAGATTTCTGCTCGCAAATGTTATAGGGTGATCCAAATCTCCCGCTCTTGGCTACACCAAGATAGCTCCAAGTGCTATGGTTGATGCATCTACATGTACGTGGAATGTCTTTTCCCATTCTGGAAATACTAGTATTGATGCAGTGACCATCTTTTCTTTCAGCGTATCCAGAACGTGTTGAAAATCGTTGTTCCACTAAAACTTTGTATCCTTTCTTAATATTTTCTCCATTGGTCTAGTAATTTGCGTGTACCCTTTGATAATCTTTCTATAGTATCTTGTGTGTCCCAGTGTCTCTCTTAGTTGAAAGACTATTTTTGGTGATGGCATGTTAACAATTACTGCAATCTTTGTAGGATCTACTAGTAAACCTTGTTTGCATACTATATGGCCCAACAGTATCCCAAACGGTGTTCTGAATATACATATTTTTATGTTTAATGATATTTGGCACTTCCTACATCTTTCTAACATCAACCGTAAGACCTATACATGGTCTTTCAACAAACTATAGACTATCCAATCATCCAAGTATACCTCTAGAAATTGGTGGATGAATTTCTTAAACGTGGCGATGACTACTCTGGAAAATATTGTTGGTGCATTCTTCAGTCCAAACGACATGACTGTGTACTGGTAGGATCCCCATTTTGTAGAAAACGTGGTCTTGTATCTGTCTTCCTGGGCTATCTTGATCTGGTGGTAGCCTAAGAATCCATCAGTGAATGAGTAAACTTCGTGTCCTCCTACGTTCTCCAACACTTCATTCGTGAAAGGTGTAGGGAGTGGGTCATGTAGGCATGCATCATTCAACTTCCTAAAGTCGATCCATATCCTTATCCCTCCTTGTTTTTTCTCCTGAACTACCATTGGGATTATCCATTTTGATTCTTCCACTGGTTCTATGATTCTAGCTTCGAGCATCCTATAGATCTCAGCTTTGTTTTTCTTCTTATATATCGAGTTCAATATGTCTGGTCATTGTCTGATTGGTCTCGCTTAAGCTCTGAGTGGTATCTTCATTTCTCCTAGCTCTCCTACTATACCCTTCATTTCTGTAAATGTTGTGGGAAACAGATCGTTGTATTCACGCAGTAACTCTGTTATGCTCTTTACTATTTTCTCATCCCAGTAATCTCTAATGCTGGCCATTTTGGGATTCTCAAATGTCCCAATGTTGACTTTCTTCACCTCGATCTGAATATCGTGCAGATCATCTTCATCTGGTGCTTCATCCTGCACATGGTAACATGACAATAGTTCTTTGACTACTTGTTTGTTCCATTGTTGTTGTTCTGTTATGAGTTCGACTTTCGGTTCCTTGATGAATATCACCCCTCTTATCCGTTTAAGAGCTGCATCTATGTTGGGGTTCTCATGCTCGAATGAAAAAGTGACTATAAAATTATGTTGCAATACCATCTAGGTCACAGTTCCTTTGCGCAGTTCCTGGTCTGTATACCAGTTCGCTTGTATGCCCTCTAGAGTGTGTATGAAATGATGAGGCCATTCCTCTGCGGGTGTCATTTTCCACAACGTTCTGCACTTCTTCAAGTGTTATGCTAGTACCCCCTATCCATCATACTTATGCTACTTGTTGTTTCTCTATTCTGCGTCGAACCTTATGCGTAGTAACTGCTTACATTGATACCAATCTACGATTGTCTCTTTGTGTGTGCCCCACCATCTTGCAGGTGTGGCCTTGAGTGCTATATCCAGTGCTAAGAGTCTCTAATTCTCTAAAAAATCATCTTCATACTATGCCAAGAATACTTCTATGTCGTTTACTTCGTGGAAACTGGGTGGTTCCCTTATCTTCGTTCCTACCCATCTTACTACGTGGTCTAGTTGTGCACATATTCTCATGGAAACTTCATGTAGCCTTTGTTGCCAGTTCTCTAAACTGGTATCTGAGTATGTCACACATGAAGTAATGCTCCACCAACTGAGTATCCCATCTGCAGTTGGTTTCACGTAATCCTCATTGCGCATAGTTGTTCTGTGCAACTAACAAATTTCCTCTAAGTCTAAGAAAGTGGGTTCTACAAACCTTTACCCTTCTGATGGGTCTAATGGCGCAATGAACCTGTATTCACCTGACTCAAATGTAATTTTCTATGTATTCAAATTAATTATGGCTTGGTTGTCAAACGCCCAATCTAAACCAAGAAACGCTAGATATGGTGTTGTGTCATCCACTATTTCAATCACTTTAAAGTCTGCTTTAGTGCACACTCCATCCAGGTCTACTGTCACTCCTTTCATTCTACCAATTGGTAGGACTTTGTGCTGGTTTGCTAGTTTGAATTGAACAGGTGAATATTCTAAGGTGGGCTCTCCCATGCATTGCCATGTCTTCTTTGGTAATACATTAACTTCATATCCTAAATGTAGTATGATATCTCCCATGTTGAAATCTCCGATGTTGGCATTCAATTTGAACTCCCTACTTGTTCTTCTGCTTGTATGTAGGTGATTGACTATTTTTTGTTCTAGTTTTCCTTCCATCTCTATACTACATCTTTCTAATATGTTTTGCAATATTTTGATAGATGATGGATCATTCAATACTTTTACACATGATTGAAAAAATCCTTTGATTGTACTTACTTGTCCCATGGGTTTCATTTTGTTGGTATGATCCAATAATGGAGGCATATTGTACTCTGGTGCTTCCTTGATTTGTTGTGCAGTTGAAGTTGATGCAACGTCGTCCTTCTAAAATTCTTGTCTGGCTTTCTTAAATATCTCCTTCTCATTATGCGTGTCGAACTGCTTCCTTGGTTCAACGTTCTTCTTCACCCACTGGTGTTGTACTGGCTCTTGTCGGACTACATCGTTTCCTACTTTATCTCCTCTGTGAGTAACTATGTTTACGTTCCTTCCTTCATCCCTCGCTTCAGTTGAAATCCACTGAAAATTCTGGTCGTTCTGGTTCCTCTTTTCCTAGATATTTATTAATAGTGTTGCACATTCTTCTGTATCATGGTCCAATGCACGACAATACATACACGTTGTTGGTGGGATTGTACATTCCCTTGCATAATGTCTCGGTTGTTGACAATTGTGACATACCACTGGTCCTCTACCTCTTCCAAAACCTCCTCTCGCTCGTCCTCCACCTCTGTATCCCACTCGATCTCCTCTCGGTGTGTTATACTGAGGTGCTGATTGTACTTCATGATATTGTACTATGGTTGTGTTGTGTTGTACTATGGCTGGCGGTATTATATGCTTGTTGCATAGTATTATACTGTTGTTGCGTAGTGTTTCATGGGGATGGAACTTGGCTAAAATTTAGTGCGGCTTGCCTAGTCATCATTTCTTCCTTCACTCTATATGCATCTGATGTCCTCTCTCGCATCAAATCCATAGTTCTACAATATTTTCCATTGTGGCCCACTGACTTGCAAAAGTTGCAATATGAAATATTTGGGACTGTCTGGTATATATTCATCATTGGGCAGTGATATGGATCGTGGCCTAGTTTCTTACAGATTTCACACCATAGTCCTCCTGTTGGTAACGGATTTGGCATTCCTACTGCCATATACTGCGCGAATGTTGGACATTCGTTCTTGTGGTGCCCTTCTGTCTTGCATGTAGTACACCAAACAAATTCTCGTTTGTGCTTACTTTTTTTCTGGTTTAGTTGGAACGTTAAGTTCTTCAAATCCTCCTTCAATTCTTTGATGCCTGGATTCATCTACTGGTACTAGTGTTCTTCTAGTTGCAGGGCTGCCTACAAAGCCTCTGCCTGCGTCTGAAACTTTTGTTGTCGCAATGGGTATTTTAAGTGTGGGTGCAGTGAATTGACGAACAGGTGCCTATGTTTCATATCGATCATGAGATATTTCAAATTTCCCTTCAGTCTCTTGAATCTCTGGTCAATTTCCCATATGGATTCTCTCGGTTTTTGTCTAATTTCGATCATATCGTTCATGTATTGATCTTCTAAACTTGGCTTCTGGAACCCGTTTATCAACAATTTCTTGATGTCTGCAATTGTTCTGGTTGTCCCTGGTGGATTGTTTGTAGCTAAACTCATATACCAATCCAGTGCACAATCCCTTAATGTAATCACTAGCTATGGCAGTTTAGTATCTTCATATGTGATCTATTTTTCTTCCCAAATCTTCTCACAGATGAACAAATGTTTTTCCGAGTCCTCCGATGCTTCTCCTTTAAATTCTAGTAACCTGATGGTGGGATCATGTCCTACCATTCTAAACATTGAACTACTACCTCTGCGTGGTGTAGATACTTGACTAGTGATGCCTGAACTGGATCCTCCAGTTATTGTTCCCTGTGTAGATGCACTTCCTGTTGTCTTTCTTCTACCGAAATCTGGTTGTCTAAATGTCGGTGTTCTCTTTGGTGTATTAGTCACACATGGGTTTATTGGTTCCACACTGACATTAATATGGATAGGATTGTTGCCTTCTCTTCCCATTCTTGGACCTCTCGTCTTCCTCTCATATGTTGCATGCAGGATTTCCTTGATATTATCCATAGCCTGGAGATCCTCTACCTCTTCCTCGTCACTCGCCAAGCCTGCCCTCGCGGCTACAACTCTTTTCTTGGTATTCACCATGTATTGGTAGGGTACTCCACTACGCATCTTTCCAGTTGTCACCATGATCCTTTTGATATAGTCGTCATCCATCATGATTGGTTCCAAGGGTTCCTCCTTCTTTCCCTTATCCTTTCCTCCTTCCATTTCTCCTCTTTTTGTCAGTGCTTCCCCCCTTCTCCCACGCACATAGGGAAGTTTAGTTGTCCGACTCCATTGTCATTATGCCTTTGTTGTATAGTAGTATGTTAATAGAAGTATACCACGATATAATTTACCTTCCTCAGGGTTCGCGCAGAAACTCTTGCTCCACTGCATTGTACGACTTCACTGTATCTACTGCGAACTCTGTTATAAAGCCTGCCACAATACTGTCGAGCCAAATACTTACTGCGCAGGTGAATTTGTTGTTCACCTGTTGTAACTACTCAATCTGTACTGGGGTCCACTCTAACTATCGGATCTGGTTCGTTGTGTGGTTATCCTTCAACCTTAGTATACACTCCTGCAATAAGTGTGGAAAATCACAGAAAAAGACTTCATGTAAATCAGTAAACACGTATTTCTCAAGATATTTGCAGGGTGTTACTCTAGGGTTTATGTTATCTTTATTTGCAAACTCCATCTCTTTTTTCCTTGGCCAACTTTTGATCTCTGCTTTTGTGGGATTCCATGGTCTGAACATCACCTTCTAGTGGCTCATTTCTTTCTTCTTTGCTTTAATATTCTCTTGATCTGCCTCCCGCAGATCTTACATATATTTTAACATATCTTCAACATATCTCTTCTACTTAATCCTCTACTGTTCCTACCAACGACAACGAAACCATTTTTTGGTTAATAATATCCCGTCTGAGTTTGTATCTTTATCTTGAGTGACCCAGGGTTCATGTCTATTCGAGGTTCCAACAAAACCTCTAAAACTATCGGCCCTCCTGGTAAACCAGAAAGAAATGCAACGCACAAGGTGCATTATTCCGTCTCACCTGAGATAGTCTCAATGGGTGGCTGCAATACTTATGTGTTTGCAACCTAGGATTGAGTGGTGGATCTGAGAACTGTATGCTGAGAGTTCTATTTTAGCTTCTTAGCGCAATATACTGTCATTTATGATTACGCAGGAAATATAACAACTCATTCATTTAGCATGTCAACAACTACTGTAGACAATAAATAAGAACAAGCATTCAATCACATAACACAGGTTTTACCATGGTTCACCCCCCCTGGGCTACATCCACAAAGATCTAGCTCTTAGCTCTTTTATTATAGCAGTTTTGAATTACAACACTGTGCGCTTTACAAATCTTCTCAGTTGGGTTGAGATCTATTATGAGGCAGACTAAATTTCACCAGGCTCCTCAGCCTGTGATCTAACCCTCAATATCTACCCTCCTCAGTCCTCTCTAGCTCAACAACTTACAAAAGTAGGTCAAACAACAAAATATTACATCGCATTCGCTTCCTCACATCCATCTCTTCACATTATCCTCTTCTCTATGAGACCTAGGTATCTATATTTATATGTTTCTATCTCGCCAACCATTACAATATGCCTCAAAAACCCTAACCCTAACATTGTTATGTCTTCCATGCATGCACGCATGCTGCTCTTCCTTCCAGTTTTCGCTTCCCTCGTGCATGCCTTCTTTCCTAAAATCGCCTTTCTTTCTGTTTTGGCTTGCTTCCAACAATGGCTCAAATCCCATTGTACATATCAATGTGGTGTGGTGGTTAGACAATAAGGACTCCATATCCCAATGGAGTAATGCTACAACTTATTTTTTCAGTTTCCAGAATTAGTTTTAATCTTTCAGTTTGATATGTTTTGAATAAAGTTTTGCTAGACTTCAGAAGCTGAGCAGTTACCATTTACATAATAAACATGACATAAATCTCAAAGGATCAGAAGGCATATTTGTACTAAAAGTTCTTGGAGTTCACATAGATAACTCCATCCCCCATGGAGACATTGTTATGACCTCTTATGTTCTACAAATTTTTATCTCTCAGCCCTTACTTTCTTCATTACAAATTTTTTGTATAGGTTATAAATCCTCATCATATTTTGTTAAAGGTTAAAAATATTTATCATGGAGGTCAAAATAATGATATGTTGTTAGGAATGAGATATATTTAGTCTTGTAATAGGGGATAGGAGGAGTTATGCACATGTTTATAATGACTGTCTCATGACATCATTTAGTTTTAAATCTTTCCACAAAAGAGTTGATACGATTCTTTGGGTCTTAATACAAAATAGAAATGGTTAAATGATGTATAAATCATAATCATATGTCATGTGATAACTCATTTTTCATGATTACCAGAGTTAGATAACTACTTTTCAAGCCAATTCCATCCAAAAAATGCCAAAGGACAACTTTTTCAAGGTGCTATAGAAACTTCCACCTGTCCCTGATTTTCATCATTACGAGTATTGTTGGAGGATTTTGAAGACGTGGATCATCCTACCTAGTAGAATGAAAGTTCAAGGTTGTTATAAAGTACACAATCAACATCATAGCATGCATAGGTGGTGGTACTTTCACCTTCCCTGATCTATCATCCAAGATGTCACACAGATGGGGTTTTAAGAATTTTTTTTAATTAACCTAGCGGTATTTTTTGCTACTCCATTTTCACATTGCACCTAGTTTATTCAAATTTCCTCCATATAGCTGACATATCCCACTTATTTAGCAAGTAATCCAGTCTCTTGGTCATGACAAAAGATATGGGTAAAAGTAGGCATGTAAATAAAAAGGAACCCAAAGGACCCAAACTTATGGAGGCATACGAAAACGTCAGACATGTCTTCGACCAAGCTGGTTGGTATATGTATTGTGCTAAATTAGATGGTTACCACTATGATGTAGCTTGGGCATTCATTGAAGGATTTGATGGAAAAAGGTTTCATATTTCTAATATGATAATGTAGGTTACAGAGGAGTAAATAACAACAACATGTAATCTCCCTTTTGATGGTGAAAAATGGTTCAAGAACAAGTTAATCACAAGAGGGGATGTCAATCAATTTATGAAACCAGAGCACAGAGATCCAAACTGGGCTAGGGGTATTCCTAAGGACTGGATAGTTTATGAATGTTTGGAGGCTTTGAAAATACTAAAACGCTATATCACATGTGAAGGTCATTACACTACTGTGTTCTTGTTTCATCTTCGATTTCTCCTTCACTTGTTTGGAATTAAAAGGCTAAGCTTTCCATACTATTTCTTGAGAGACCTGAATAAAATGGCTATGAAAATCCAAGCGAATCCAAATAACTCCACGCATGGTATCTATCACCAAGGGTTAATCAAGGTACTCATTAAGGAAAAGCTAGAGAAAAGACGGAGGACATGGGACCAATTCTTGATCCAGTCAGGGTTTGAACCAGAAGTTCATCCTCCCGCCCAAATTTTGCCTGACAAATTTGTTGAGCCAATGCAAGGAGCATCATCATGCACAAGTCAACCTACTATTTCAAGGAAGAATAAAAGGAGAACCAATTTGAATATTTTGGATGAACAAGTTGAGGCTACTCCAACTGGTCTGCAAATAGGTGAAGGATCTTGTCATGTGTTGGGTGGAGGTAGGCATCCTTTCCCATATGCATAAAAGGTTTATATTAGAAGAAGTAAAATATTAGCAGAACATATGATGTTGAATTAAATTCAAGAACCTGAGACAATAGAAGTACATTCAATCCTTATACTACCTAAATAACCTACTCCAAATATTGTTCCTCCTAGTTCTAGTTCTTGTATAGATGATTCTTATAGATATAAAGTTCTAGTAAGGAAAATAAGTACTAGGCCAAAAAACAAGTTCAGATTGAAATCTAAAGCCATGTATGACCCTGCAATCAAGGATAAGGTTATAGTAATCGATGAGGAAACCACAAACCTTAATGTGGAGCCATCAACAAGCAAGAAGGTTTCTACAACCAGATCTGAGAAGAAGAATTCTAAGAAGGAGGATCTAGAAACAAACAAAAAGGTTCCTAAAGAAAAAGAAATAGCTTCTGCAAGACAACCGAGGAAACAAGGTAAATAGAGCAAGAAGGGACCAAAACCTATGACCAGATCTGAACATGATAAGCCAAAGAAAATAAAAACTTGTTCTCAAACAAAGCAAACAACAAGGAACAACTTGGATCTATTAGTTGAGGCAACAAAATCTGTCTTCCAGGGAGAAGTTTCAATTTGAGAGCTTAAATTTCTATGCAAATCCTAATTTTTGACTAACAGTTTATTGATGCTTAAAGAAAACATTTATTTTTCATGCACTTAAGGTTTTATCTCCCTATGGATAATTTTGGCTATAAACTGGGTAAGAAAAAGGCATTAAGTATGTTAAAATATGGTTTTAAAAGGGCACTACAAGAAGTTCCCACTTCTCTCCACACATGAAAAATATTGGCACTACAGGAACACCTATAGCAGCCGATTTTGCAGTAAAATACACAGAGTTTCATTTTTGTGATGGGGAAAAGAAAAGGATGAGATAAAAGCTTTATGGAATCAGAAGAAAGAGTATGATATTCCTCTTAAAGTTGATCTACAACTTATTTTTGATGGATGACAATGAAAATCAATTATCTATTTCGAGTTGTCAAAGTGTTGGATCATATGCATTACAGAGGATCGGGTGGATCACGAAAGACTAGGTGAAGAATGTAGTGTACCCGCAAGGTGTAATCAAGTCAACCAAGGACCTATCTCTATGCAAGGTTGTTGCATAGATTATATGATCTAAATTGTAACTATTTTCCATTTCTATATATCAATAGATATAGGAAAAAATCGCCCTCAGGGCCTGTAGGAGTTATTTTTGAGATATCTCTGAATATCACATTGATCATAAATGTATGAAACTGATGTAAAACTCTATATATTTAATGAAGTAGAGGAAGAAAGGGTTCGATCCCTATTTTTGGCTTGATAATTTTATATCTAAAGACTATTTTGATTCATCTTGCCTATGTAAATACTTTAGCTACTAATAAAGCTAATGGTTAGTTTATGTGTTCTTTCTTTGTTTATAATTTTCCTTATTTCTTCTTAAACACTCTGCTGATGTTATATGATTGTATGACAAATGCTTATGTGCTAAAAAGGTTGCTTTAAAGGATTTTCAGGAATCTTTGCCACATTGGTGTTTCTTTTCCTTAAATCTTATTTGGAATGCATTTCTTGATAAAGGTTTATTTTGTTGCTGCATAAATAGATTAAGGAACACGTTTGTTTATTAGTGTAATGATCAGTTTTTTCTTTCCTTTCCCCCAATCACATCATCCAAAACTTTAAACCACTAATCATTAACTTTATTTACCTGACTTGCTGCACCTAGCTAAGTGATATTAATAGTTCAAAACATTATTTATTTTCAAACCAAGAAAGAATCTATCCATCTCTAAAACCCTTATTGAACATTTTGAAACAAGGTGTACTAGGCTTGACTCAATACCAGTCTTGAGTTGACTTCTAGCGCTAACATGTTGTATACACCCTTCCTTTTTTTGTTCACATTTTTGTAAATATGGGATGTATTAAAAAAAACATTAGGAATCTTCAACTTGTATGATAGATCAAACACGGATGATGAGGAATACTCTTTTCATAGATATAGATAAGAACACCTACTAGTACAACACTCCATGGTTGAAAAAGGTTATATCTGGAAATAATCTTATTAATTTAGATATTAAAGGCATTAATGTATAAGAAAACACTAATAAAAAGTTTTGGGCTAAGTTAAGGTGGAAAAATTCTCTGACAAGAATACAATTTTTTTTCAAATTATTGTTTGAGAAGAGAAAGAAAACACTTTTATTGCTAGTTCGAGAAGTAGAAACAAATATCTTTTGTATGACCTTGACTTTCTTAAGTATATTACCACATTCCATTAAATTCATTGGAAAAAACAAGGATACTTTGATGCAAGAGAACTAGCCTCTTGCTTCATCTTCTCAAAAGTCAAGCATCTTTAAAGTGCAAAATAAATAAACTACCACTACAAATATTTATAAATTATGAAACATAACATAGAGAAACCCAAAATAGTAGAATTATGAGGAGAGATATTTATGAAATTCACCAAAGTTACAAATGGGTTAGGAGAACCTACACATCCAAGTGAGTTGCACTTACAAACCAAAATAATTGGAGAAGGCCTTTGCTTTAAAATAGTCACGTGAATCCACTTAAATTGATGGAATCTTGATGAATGATCTTCGCAAATTGAATTTTTGAAGTAAAAAATTGTGCATGACTAGAAGTGATGGGATCACATAAGGGCACACCATGGAACACCATTACAATATTTTGTATGTCTTTATGCAATTGGAAGACTTTTTTTTATTCAAAGGAAGGAATATTTGTACTTTGAGATATATTAGACATAAATCATTACTTGGAGGTCATTTGGTGTCATTTCAAGTGTTTCTAAATGGTTGGTACCTTCAATTTTAATTTCTCCAGTGAAGGTGGAGTGAAGTAGTTCTTATTTTAACTTGTAGTTAATTATTCTTAACTAAAGGGCATGAGCCCAAGAATCATGATCCTTTGAACATTCATGACTCCTTTGTAAATTTTCATATATAAACTTCTCTCCTTCCACCTTAGAAGGTAGAGAAGGGCAAGCTTGAATATAGATTTTTTCATTTACTTTTGTACATGGTTTGTTGTCTTGGTGTAAGTGCATATGCATTTATTTTCAATTGGATGAGACCCCATTGTGACATACAACAATCAAACCTCTTATTCTCAAGCTATAGTTTTGGGTTTATTTCCATTTTAACATTTTCCTTTCAACGATTTTCACATGTTTATTTTTGGTTTTCTTATTTCAACTCAACAACTATATGTTGATGTTTTTCTTTTAAAAGGGAAGCCACCCAATGGATGAAAAACCAAAAAACAAGATCATGTTATCATTACATTGTGTGTGAAGGATACATAATATGGAAAAAATTATGAAGTCTACTCAAAGGATTTACATCATGTATTGGTGAGACTTGAACTCTAGTGTAGGCTACATTAACACTTCACTTTTACCAATTCAACAAGTTACCATTGACAAATTTTTTTGGGATATCCCCAAAAACAAGGTCATGTTTGTTCGGATGGAAATGAACATCACCTAGGGAATCCTAGACTCAATGGCTCAATATATGCACACTTGTTTAATGGTCTTGTATGTTAAAGGGACCCTCCCCGATCTGTATCCAATAGTATCTATCCTTAATGAGAATTATAGTTAGATGGGTACATGATCACTCTACCTATTTTACTATCAAATTGTTAGCTCATGTGCTATTAGATCTTGATGTTATATGTATGGAAAACTAACCTAATTGTTTCAATAATTCTCTTTTGAAGTATATATTCATACATTTTCTAGAAATGACATAATAAAATAATACCAAAGATATTATATGTACAACTCTTTTGGAAGGATTTGAGTTGAAGCCACATCCAAAGTGTTTGTTCCTATATTGAAATTTTGGTTCTTGGTGGTGATTAAATGCAATATTTTGAACCCCAAACTTGTTTTTTCTTGTTGGGGATGTGTTTCACAACCTTGAAGGGAAGTTTGTACCTTAACACAAACATCATGTGAAAATAGGGTGGATAGAATGATATATGGTGTCACCCTCTCTATCTCTTCTTGTGGGGAAAAATACGCCCTTCATCAAGAGCATCGAATGATTAAATTTTCAAAATACCATGAATTCTACCAACAATATTGACAATGACCAATTTCATTCCCTATTGTACTACCTACAAACAATCATTTGTTGAGAAAAGGAAGAATGAACCCTCAAAATATATTTTTGTTACGATAAAATGCATAGAGATCCTATCATATTATGTTTGAATTTTAGGTGTATCTCATGGGTATGATTTTGAAGGAAGAACACAAACTAAACTTAATACCCTAGGTGGTTCATGGGGTTGGAGTGATATTCGATTAAAACATGGATGTAAATGAAAAAAGTGCTCTAGGAATATATAGATAATAATGGAACATGATAGATCAAAAAAATAAATCCTAAGGATGAAATAGTAGGAATATAAAAGTTTATAGGATTACCTAAATATTTCAAATATGCATTTTGGAGGTGTCCACAAGATGAGTGTAGTGAATTAACAATCAAAGAAGTTTTCCTTCCTTGAATGTAAGACTATTTTTTCATTTGTCTTGACATAATGACTAGTGGAAATATGTCAATGAATTCAAAGGGTGACATTAAGATCTTATGTCCTCACTACTCCAAAGGATTGTCTAGGTGGGGATGAAAAAATCTAGTTAGCCCATCAGAAAATATGACAAGAGATGACATAACAATCACTAGGAATTTGGAGAGTTTGACAAGAACAAAACCAAGTAACGTGTTAAGGTATTTGGGACATTTTATCCTCTATAGTGGCATAATTTATATGGAATGGATCATTATATAATTTTTCATCTATCTTGGTACTTTCTGGGTGGAAAAGTTTGAGGAATTGGCTTGTGGGACCCATTTTAGGGGCAAGTACCAATTTGGTTATTTTGGGTTTCAAACCTTCCAGAGCAAGTTTGAGGCATCAAATGGCGCTTTTTGGGGTAAAACAATTGTGAGCATAGCTCTATCTCTTCAATGTTGTTCGAAAAATATAAATATTTCTAGTGGTGAAAAAATCACCTCAATCAAAGTTCATATGCAAAAGTTATGCCTCCTATAAGTTGATCTACCTTGTTGACCACCATGGTACTGAGTGGCTGCCACATCAACCACCATTACTCACACATGTGGGGATAGTCACATGTTGAATTTCAAGAATATTCTAGATGATCCAAAACCCTAACAATAATTGATATTTGAGGCATGCAAAAACCGTAACCCTAACCCTAGATGACTATATGGCTATGTTAAACATGGGGTCACTGGGAAGAGAAGGGGTCTCATTATTTTGGTATTGTTATTGTCATGTAGTTGAATAGAGAATCTAGGTGTGGCATATTGAAGCATAACATAGGATATTGAAGTTTCTATAGTATACATTTAGGCCATAGTGTCCATGGAAACTCCATAGTGAGTTCCCCTTTCTTTGTACTTGTTGATATTATGGTAGTTGCGAGAGGTATTAATGATCTGAAAATGATCTTTAAAGACTTAGTTATGTTTTAATCATGCGTTCAATTACCCATTAGGCATGTACTTTTGAAGCATTGAAGATAAATAAGAAGTACTTTTGGATCAAGAAAGAGGAAGTGGTATCGGAGCAGGTTGACAATTGGTTGTTTGAGTTTGCATGATTACTAGGGAAAAATTGAGTCGTGGTGAAGGAGAGCTTTTAGAGGGAGATCCAGATATTGGATCAAGAAAGGGGAATTCTCAAAGTGAGAAGATGGCATCGGAAGAGGGAATGTCTCAGAATGAGATAGAGTTGCAAAAGACTTTATTCGCCATGTCTGAGATGGTAAAGGTCTTATATGAGGATTACTTGGAACGTAAAAGGTCTTTCCAAGGGGAATCGTCACAACAAGACAAAAGTGAAGAAGGAGAGGATCCTCCTAAACCTCCTCCTTCACTTCCTTCTTCTCCATAATTATCTTCTTCTTCAAGTACAAGTTCAAAATCCATTGCAAGAAAACATTCCCATAAACATAAACCTGATATTCCTTTACTTAAGCTTGATGTGAAATTTGAATTGCCCATGTATGATGGTGAAGTCAATGCTGAGAAACTTGATAACTGGGTCAAAAAGATGGAATTTTATTGTAGTGTGCAACAAATCAAAGATGAGGCAACCCAAATCAAGTCGGCATCACTTCGTCTTGCAGCCACAACACTCATCTGGTGGCAGAGTAAGTTGCAAAATGGTATGTAGCAAGTGGGTAATGTATTTCCATCATGGAAAGATTTTGTGTTTTCACTTAGAAAGCAATTTTGTCTTTTGGGTTACAAGGAAAATGATTTAATTGAATGGAAAAGTCTTAAACTAAGAAAAGGACAAACGGTGCAAGAATACACAGATGAATTTCGTAAGATGGAATTAATGTTAAATATTCCATTACATACCCAAGAAACTCTTATGAAGTATATAGGAGGTTTTCCTGCACATATTCGTAACACTGTATTTATGTTTGGACCTACTAATCTTGATGAGGAATCTATTCAAGCAACATACATTGAAGTAAGGAAAATAAGAGTTGGTGTATTATGGGAATCATCCTCAAGGAAATAGGACAAAAGAAAGGGGACTGGAAATAAAGCAAATTCAACGACAAGAAAGGAAGAGAAGATCTCTTGCAAGCATTGCAAGAATGAAGGGAACAATGATGACCATTGCTAGAAATTGCACCTAGAGAAGAGACCAAAGTGGTTCAAAGAAAGGAAAGGGAGGAAAAAAATTGCAACAACAACATGGCCAACATACTTGGGATATGATTCAGGTGATGAGACTAAGATCACATCAATTGGTTTGACAGGTAAAATTGGTGATGGATATGATTTTAGAAGTAAGTTGTTTCACATAAGGGTTATAATGAAACATACTAAGATCGATACATTGATATATACTATATCACAATCTAACTTTATTTTAGAGGAAGTGGTTAAAAAATTGGGATTGACAACTAAGCTACATCATAAACCTTACTCACTTAAATGGATAAGCAACAATGATAAACTACACATAACAAAGAAATGCACTTTAAAGTTTGTAATTTCATCAAAGTTTGTGGATGAGGTAACGTGTGATGTGGTGCCACTCAATGAATGTGGAATGGTATTGGGCATCCCTTATTTGTATGACCACAAAGAAATATTCTATAGGGAACATAATCAATATCACTTAACTAAATAAGGAAATGAATATGTTGTATATGCTCATCACTTAAAAACAAATCAATCTCTTCAAACAATGGAACAACTAAAAAAGGAAAATTATGCAAGAAACACACCTATAATTGTGTCAAGTAAAACAATTTATCTTAAGCATGGACATGATATGGTTGTAGAATGGAAGTTCAATCATACTTTGCTTCAAGATAAGCTAATTTCGTGCAAGCACATCAAACATATTAGTTCATTTGCAGTCATATTTCTGATGTTATCGCTACTAATATTTTCAACATGGATGGTAGTGGCTTCAGTAAGATGTGAAAGAGTATAAGTGGCTAATAATTTGTTGTCATTTTTCATGGTTATTTTTCAATTGATTATGATGAGACAGGTGCACATGACAGAGTTTAAAGACAAAGGACAAGTGGGGTGGCCTATCCCGCACTTGATGACTGGTTAATATCGTTTTGGAGGACCAAAAGGTCTTAGTGCGGAGGCATGATCCAAAATGGATCCAGGAAGGCCTAAAAATCAAAGTTATTGGAATCAGATGAAACCAATGCCACTGTGTCGGGATCGTCACGTTGATTTTGGCCATATAATGTTTTCCAAAAATGGACACTGTATGCGAAAGTTATCATGTTCTGATCGATTTCCCAAATAGGAAAAAAATCAATTAGTCAAAGTCAATAGGCCGTACTATTGATGTCAGCAGTACGATAGGTGACATCAACATGAAATCATGATGACGTCAGTAGGACACATGGAAACACGAGGAGGTGACACATGTCACTTAGTTTTGGAATTTTCAAGCTGATTTGGACCAGTATGGAAATGACAAATGGCATTGTATGGACATGACACATGGCAGTATGTATGTGACATGGCCCAATGACAGGCTAACACATGACAGTATGGATGAAAGGTGGTTGTATGGATGTTGACATGGCAAGGTGACTGGGCAGTATGGATGTTGACGTGGTAGGTGACTTGGTAGTATGGATGTTGATGTGGCATGACACGTGGTTGTACGGTAGTGACGTGGAAGGTGACATGGAAGTTGACCATGCATGTTGACTAGATTGTTGACTGTGTGTTGACTGTATTATATGGGCCAATCACAGGGTGACACATGGCCCAATCATAGGGCACCACGTGGCACCCCGAATTTTTCCAATGCTGGCTAGGCCAAAAATTTTGTTTGATACTCCGCCAGTTTTGAACTCCAAACCTCCATTCAAGCCAAAGATTTTGGAACTAACACCCAACCGATCGGGCTCCGTTGTGACTTGGTATGCCAAGTGGCGGAATTTTATTTAAAATTGCAGTTGGCAGTTTTTTTGGGCTAAGCCCCGGTCAGAGGGGGCTAGCGTGAGGCCACTTGGCACCCCACACAACCGAGGGTTAAGGACCAGGGGCTAAGAACAATGGATTGGGATGCGTGGGAGTTAAGGCCATGGCCACATGGACCATGCGCACATGACCAGGACTAGAGGATAAGGGCCATTGTGCCAGAAATCATCCCAGGGACATATGGCAACGCTCCATATGAACAGGAGCCCAGAGAAAGGTGGTTGCACCTACATTTTTCCAAAATTGGGTTTTCAAACTATATATTATGATTTTTTGGGTATTTTATGCTGATTTTGGGAGATTTTGTCCATATTTGTGGGATCTGGAGCCTGATTTGAGACCAGATCTTGGGAGGAAGTTGGGATAGGATAAAAAACTCAAGTCCTATATAAATCAGAGGTTTTTGACATACCAGGAGGTTCAGATTGACATAATGATGATGATTTTGTGAATCTTGAAGCGATTTTTATGCAGGGAATCCATTGAGGAAGCGAACTTTGGAGGCCAATTCTGGGAGCTACGCTCAACCTTTTTCAGTGCCATCAATTGTGTTGGATTCTTGAGGTCGAGAATAACACATATATACTATTTTATAATCATTTTGACACTTTTATGATGTAATTTTGAAGCATTGAAGATAAATAAGAAAGCCTCCCCCACTGAGACAAAGGCCCGGGGACATAGGCAATCTTGTCGAACTCCGTTAACAACCTTGCTATTATGGTTTGTTGTTCTTTGTGCTTATATTATGATCTCAATTTCCTTATGATGGCTGTTATAATCTCTCATTAAGTTATTCTTCTTTCCTTAATTCCTAATTGGTAATTGAACACATGCTTAAAACTTAACCAAGTCTTTAAAGATCATTTTCATATCAATTAACCTCCATGTGTAACCTTTGACGAGTCTAGAATATTCTTGGAATAAAGAGAAACCCTAGAAGGTTAGGAAATAAACTTATAATACAAGTTATCTCAAGATAATAATCTATATTAAATTATTATCCTCCAGAAGTAGAAATCGACTCAGTTAGGTCACTTGGAGGACTATAAATAAGAGGGATCCAGAGCTCATTTGACACACTCAGTCTCACAACTGCATAAGACAAGTGGTGTGCATGATTGGAGGAGAGATGAAACTACTTGTTATTGGATAAATCCATAAGTGCGGACACAAACCGATCTCCCTAGATCCACCTGGATCTAGAACAAAGCAAGACAGAATATGACGCTTTCCTTAAGTTTTAGATATTGAATTTACTAGTAGGAAGGGACAAGTAACATACCTTAGTATTGCTTCCTAGGGTCTTTTTTGCTCTTGCTTCGCTCTGGTTCTCTCGTGAGGTCAAGACCAAGACAAAACAAACCAACCAAAGTGATAGCAATAACATAAACTCAATAAAAACCTATGTATGTGATCAAGGAATCATACAATAAAACATAACAAGATTTATAGGAAAGAATCATATTACTGTATCATATTAAATGTAAAAGAGAGATTACAACCATGGCCTTGATGTCGTAAGGTCCCTTCCAACTGTCCTTCATTCCCCACACACTTTGACTCCAAGAATTCTGAGAGCATAGATCTGATGATATTCACAATCTATCTTGACAAAGCAAATCTCAAAACCACTCCAACCAAGCTAATAATTCCAAGCCAACCAAAGATTAACAAGCTCAAGAACCAACAAAGCTAACCCAATCTAACTTTATCCATGAGAATTCCTCTCCTTTTATAAGTTGAAGAGGATAAGGTGATGAGGTTGGGATGATCCCACTAAATCATGAAAACAAGTAAGATCCAAACCATTCGGATGCCACCTCACCATAGAAGTTTCTCCTTCTAGAAGATTCGAGAAAACATTCATTTTTCCCACGTGCAGGCATTCTCGCACCCTATCTATAGAGAAACCTGTGAACACCTCGCACCCTAGCTATAGTGCAACCTGCGAGAATGGGTCATTCTCGCACCCTGCCTATATAGCAACCTGCAAACATCCTTTTTTATAAGGTTTTTACATAGGAAAATGCAACTTCTTTTCTCAGGAAAAGTTCTTCT
>ML789981.1:325901-365455 GCA_009831015.1 Picea engelmannii | reverse complement strand
GCTTTGGAAAGTTATCTTTCACACCTATTCCAAAGCCCTACCACTAATCTAATGTAGGTTTGCTACCAGAAAAGATAAAAATGTCTAATCAATTTTTATAAGCGCTTTATTTTATGGCTGTTGTTACTCAAAAGGAAGATGGCTTGGACAATATGGTGTTTTGACCGACTCGAAAATTATGCAAAGATATGAAGATGCAATCTTTTCATTTCGATGAAATCTATGCTATGAGAAGGAGAAAACATTTATCATTCCCATATGCACAATGTCCCAAAATATATTAAACTCATCAATATTGAAATTCTCAAGAAATGAGAAAAAGGTACTGAACACCAATGCACGGTTCACGCCCCCCCCCGACCATGAGGGGGAAATTTTTTCATAATTTAAGATCAAAAAATGCCAAGAATCATGCAATCTTGCTACTTCAAATACAAGGATGCCCCCAATCTAATATAAAGAAAGAAAATAAATCTTTTTGTTTCAAAAATTTCACTAAAAGCAATAATGAACTTTCTGAAAACAAAGAAACCCAAACTAAAAGTTTTCTTTTAAAGCAAACTATTTAGAAGAAATCTGATCTTTCCCTAAACAATTCTAAAGAAAACACATGCTTTGTAATTGAAAGACACTCAAAGCAAGAGACTAATCCTTCAAAACCAAACAAAGCAAAGATGGCTAAAAGCAACTCAAAGGAAATCAAGCAGACTGTAAACAGATCAATACCAACTCTAAAAGTTCAATCCAGTTGTTCAAAGAAAAACTGGGTATCAGAAGACTTAATCCAAAATTTTCACAAGTGAGTTCGCAGGCTAGCAGTGTATTACAGTGCGAGAATCAAGGATTCTCGCAGGCTGGACATAGGTTGACTGCGAGGTGTTCGCACTGGACTGAACACTAGGGTGCGAACTCAAGTGATTCTCGCAGGCTACTAATGAGTGCAGTGCGAGAATGATTGTAAACAAGCAAAATTTGGAAAAAGGACAAAATTTATGAGAGAACTTCTAGATCCAGAGAGTTTTGATGGATCTCCCACAGACTCAGAGACCAGAAAACAAGCAATCAAAGCAAGGGAAACTAGACTAACTAGGAAACAATCCGTTCCCCAGTGGAGTTGCCAATTTTTTTATTGGATAAATCTGTAAGTGCAGACACAAACCGATCTCCCTAGATCCACCTGGATCTAGAACAAAGCAAGACAGAATATGACGCTTTCCTTAAGTTTTAGATATTGAATTTACTAGTAGGAAGGGACAAGTAACATACCTTAGTATTGCTTCCTAGGGTCTTTGTTTCTCTTGCTTCGCTCTGGTGCTCTTGTGAGGTCAAGACCAAGACAACACAAACCAACCAAAGTGATAGCAATAGCATAAAATCAATAAAAACCTATGTATGTGATCAATGAATCATACAATAAAACATAACAAGCTTTATAGGAAAGAATCATATTACTGTATCATATTAAATGTAAAAGAGAGATTACAACCATGGCCTTGATGTCGTAAGGTCCCTTCCAACTGTCCTTCATTCCCCACACACTTTGACTCCAAGAATTCTGAGATCATAGATCTGATGATATTCACAATCTATCTTGACAAAGCAAATCTCAAAACCACTCCAACCAAGCTAATAATTCCAAGCCAACCAAAGCTTAACAAGCTCAAGAACCAACAAAGCTAACCCAAGCTAACTTTCTCCATGAGAATTCCTCTCCTTTTATAAGTTGAAGAGGATAAGGTGAGGAGGTTGGGATGATCCCACTAAATCATGAAAATGAGTAAGATCCAAACCATTCGGATGCCACCTCACCATAGAAGTTTCTCCTTTTAGAAGATTCGAGAAAACGCTTATTTTTCCCACGTGCAGGCATTCTCGCACCCTAGCTATAGAGCAACCTGCGAACACCTCACACCCTAGCTATAGTGCAACCTGCGAGAATGGGTCATTCTCGCACCCTGCCTATATAGCAACCTGCGAACATCCTTTTTTATAAGGTTTTTACATAGGAAAATGCAACTTCTTTTCTCAGGAAAAGTTCTTCTCCCTTCTCTCTTTAGGAACTCAGGCCACTGACCCCTCTGAAGGCAACAGATAGGTTTACATCATTAATGATCCTAGGGATGATGAAAATAATGTGTAACACTACTGCAGTAGTGACTTGGTCTTTTGGTTATGGTTTGGACTTTCTACCTTGGTGATGGTTTGGACTCTCTGCTTGGTGTGCTAGCTTTGGAGAGAAGTATGCTACCTTGGTTGGCTATTGGTTCTAGGGTTTTCTTGTGGAATTATTATATCTATCAAGATAAAAGGTACTTAGGGGTGGCTTCATCCTATGGTTGGGTGCCAATATTTTTGTATTGTCTACGGATAAACGAGAACACCTATTATTCTAACAGGTTATGGGCCCACACTATCTTCGGACAATCTAACCACTAGAAGCTAGATTGGGAGGATTTTCTCAGTTGTAGTTGTAGTTGAAGTCTAAGTTTTGTTGCAACAATGAAACCCTAAACCTCATGTTGAGGCACCTTAAGTGAAGTGCTTGAACTAATTCTTGGATAACCTAGTGCGCCCTAGCCTAGTGCACCTCTTGGTACTCTCAGCAAGCCAAGACATCAAGTTTGAAATTTTTGTCAAATTCAATGTTTGACCAAGTCAAAGTAAAAGGTTGACCAAATAAAATTAGTCATGACTTACTCTATGAAGTCAGAAAACCAAGTTAGAAGAGGTTTCTAACTTTAGAGCATGGAAGACAAGGATTTACCTCATCCTTTCCAAAAATAAAGTATTGGATATCATGAAAGACAAGATCATGGAACCACAGTTTGAAGTAGGAAGAGAGAAGGAACCTCAGAATGTGGAAGTCATGAAGACAGAAGACCTAGCATGAAGAAAGTGTATGTTGTGCCCAAAAGAGATATATTGAAAGGAACATTATGAGGTTTACCAATCCTCTAGCAGTTAAACCTCTAGTCCAACAAAGTTATTCTAAGGTTTACCATCACAGTTGGGTAACAAAGGTATGTACCTATACATGTTATTTTAATTTGTATCATTAGCATGAGTGTTTTTGTAGGGAATGTACAAGGGATCTTGTCTAAGGTAGTGATCTTGGATTCAGTATATTCAGAAGATCAACACACTCTCCAGTTTTGACTTGATATATCTCCGGTTGTTATGGAATTATGAACTTCTAGTCAAAGTTATAAACTAACTTTAGTCAAGATATTATAAGGTTGAGATCATATTATCTAACCCAGTTTTCTTTTAAGAAAGCATATTGACTTGGATATTTCTTTTTCTTCTTTCCTTGTTTAGGGAAGGTACCATTGTGAAATATGTTGAAAAAACTTTGATGAACAATCTTTGTGGAAGCCGTCATAGAAGAAGTTTATAAGGATGACACAATGTTTGCAACAACTGCCGGTGGGAAGAAACTAGAAAACACTTGCAAAATTTTTTAGAAAGAAAATAGAGGTGCAACATATAGAAGCACAGACTCTCTGAGATAGAGGGAATTGATTGCAAAATTCTAGAAGCATGCAGTCTCAAAATAAAAACAAGGAATTTATAGATATTTCTCATTTAGTCATGAAGCCAAGATTAGGAGGGAGCTAAAACCCAATGATATTTTCCATTGAATAATCTTTGAAGACTTATAAATGGAAGCTTTGATAGATACAATATGAGATTCGAGGCTAGTGGGTTCTCCCAGAAGGAGGAAGAAGACTATGATGACAACTTGTTCCCATAACCAGATGTACCTCTACCTAAGCCATTATATCTCTTGCAATATTCATGGGTTGGAGTTTACATAAGATGGATGTAAATATTATTCTTCTCAACATAGTAATTGAATAAGAAGCATATGTAGATGGTATATCAGAAAGATAACCATGAATGCAGATGGAAGAAGGCCTTTTATGAATTCAATAAACTTGGTGCAGAGCCTCTCATGAATAACAGAAGTGTGGTGAAAAATTCCTATGAAAGAGGAAGTGTATCGAAATAGTCCTTCAGAATTCCAGGATAATGGATTGAAAATCCATGGAAAACTCCCATGATGACAGATATGAAGAATTTGAGAGACTTTGATCCAGTAGACCCGTCCCTGTATCAAAAATTGAATTTCGCGTTGATGTATTTGGAGAAAACTCATTTGGATATTTGATTTGTTGTAAAAATAGTTCCAGGTGGAACCTAGCCATGAGAATTGAATAATTGCAAATCATGCCTTGAAATATCTTTGTGGGATGTTTGAGTTATGATATATAGTTGCATTGATTTATCGATTCAGATTGGGTAGGGCATGCAGATGACAGAAGAAGTGATTCTTGGATATGTTTCAATTTGAGCTTTGGAACGATATCATGGGCTAGCAGGAAACATAAGTATGTTTCAATCAACACTGCAGAAGCAAAGTATATTATAGCTTGTGATGCTTGTACGGAATTAGGATGGCTATGTAAGATGGTTTCTATACTATTTGATTAGGTGTTGGATTCGACCATGATATATTGTGATAATAAGAGTTGTGTGAATCTTTTAGAAAAAACTGGTGTTCCATGACAGGTTGAAGAACATGGAGATCAAATATTGTTGATGTTTTGGTAGCTGCGGGAGGATATTTACCTCCTAGATGAACTTTCTTAGGTGAGAAGAAGATTATGAAAGAAAGATATCGATTGAACAAATATTGAAATACCCTATAAGAGAAGTCGACCCAGAAGAAAAAAGTAATAATGAAAAGACACCTATCTAGATAAGAAGTCAGGTCAACCTAGTGTCCAGGAAGACTATAAATAGAGGACATCTTGGCTCATTTGTTCACTCACTCACACTCTCCCAGCTACACAGAAGTAAGGTGCAAGTTTGGAGGAGGTGATGCAGTAGCTGCAACTGCACAGTTTGTTCTTGTTCAGGTTTTTGGTATCTCTCTCTTGTGCGCTACTCCTTGAGGAGGTGCACTACCTTTGTATGGTGTTGCTACTACAGCTGGGGTGGTATTTATGGTTAAGCTAGTACTTTTTCTAGGGTTTATCTGATTGGACTTACTTTGTGAACATAATCTATCTAAGAAAGGTTTCTCGGTTTTTCCCCCATTTGGGGTTTTCCCAAGATAAATATCTTGTGTTCTTTTCTATCTCTTGTTTATGTTGCTACTTCTTATTACATGATATTTATGTTAATGGTAACGAAGTAAAAGAACACTAGTAACACTAATGCTCTATAAAAAAGGAAAAAATAACATGGTATCAGAGTTGGTTACCTTCATAATAGTTTGACCACTGGAAGGAATATCGCTACAACAACACCTTGCAGCTACAATACTTTTTCAAGCTAGTTGAGAACTATCCCAAGGACGTTGGGAATAATTTCTTCATAGATCACTGTGCCCTATCCGAGCGCACCCCCTGAAACCCTCATTGTGCAGTTTGGTGAAGTTTGAAAAATAGTGGTTTTTTAGTGCTAGGGTATGAGAGTTGAAGATAGATTGGATGGAGAAGATAACTTCAGATATTGAAAGGATAGAATACAACTTGTTATATAAGAGAATTAATTATTATATCATTTCAAGAAGATGCTTCCAGAACCCAAATATGAAGAAGCAAAGGAAAATTTCAAGAAGAATGAGGTCAAGGACAAGAGGATCTTGACAGACTCAATCAAGGATCACATGATACCCAATGTATCATAAATACATACTGAAAATGAAATGTTTCATGCCCTAAACAGAATCTATGAAAGAAATAACACCATTCGGAAGCTTACCCTATGACATCAACTTAGAAATCTGACTATGAACAAGTCAAATATGATAACCAACTTCTTTACAAGGATCTCACTGATTAAAGACCAGTTAGCATCCACTAGAGATCCAATAGAACTTGTTGAACTAGTAACCACTGAGATAAATGGTTTCCCTCACTCTTGGGACCCATTTTTCAAAGGAATTTGTGCAAGAAGGAAGTTAACCAAGTTTAACAAGTTATGGGAAGATTTCTCTCAAGAGGAATCTAGATTTATGTCCAAGAAACAAAAGGTAGATCATGAGGAAAACCAAGCACTTGCAGCACAAGTGAAGAAGATAAAGGAAAGAGAAGAAGGCAATCCAAGGAGGTCTAAGAAGCCACATCATAAGAGGGATGTGTCAAAATTCAATGCTTCAATTGCAGGAAGATGGGACATTATGCCGCACAATGTCCTCATAAGAATGAGAAAGAAAAGGACAAGAAGAAACACCATGGGCATGAAGCAGAAGCCGAAGAACACTCAAAGGAATCAAAGGATGAAGAATTTGTCTTTTAGACAATGGTGTTTTGATATGAAAAATAGAAGGAAACTCAAGTAGGACAACAACACCAGACTCCAGGTTTTCATATTAGGTTTTATATTTTATATTATTGTTGCTTAAGAAAGTATTGTACCTAGAATAGTAGTCTTTACATCTTTATTATTTGTTATTGCTATCAAATGTTTAAGTACACCTAAATACTATCGATATGAGTACCATTAATAAAATTCTCATTGTTAATGATATACTTGTCTACAAGATGAAATTGACCTCCTCTAGGAGATGCTATTGATTACTAACCATTCCATGGAGGTTACCATGGAAATGTTGTTCTTGTCTCTTGTTCCGGGAAGGTCACAGGTGATAGCTATGAGAAGGAGATGTGATGACAATTGCAGGAGGAAATTGTTTATACAGTCTCTAGCCAAGACATAGAACTATGTACACAAACATACACAACCATGTGAAGTAGAAGACAAAGAAGAGTATATCTTATGGAGATTAACTGTGAAGAGCAAAAGGCTCCAAGGATGATTGTGTAGTTAATTTGACCACTCTTAAAATCATCAGGAAGAGTCAGTAGTGCCATAAGGGCCTACCTACAAATGATGCAATAAACAAGAATGTTCTCATATATATACATAGAATTAATAAGCCATACTATAAAGAGAAGCAGATGACTCCACCAGTGGTGAGACAGGAGGCCCCACCAAGTACCAACTCAAAAGGAGATATATTTCATAGGGAGTCAACCATTAGGATATAGTAGGGAGGAGCAACCTACCAGCACATTCCATAGGAGATCAGACTTCAGAAGAAGTCAACAGATGCAACGGAAGAAGGTGGCTCTAGAGATCGTATAGACTCAGAGAGATTCAAGCTTCAGAGGGAGAATGCAGATTCAGAGTGAGCTTGATCTTAGAGAGAGTCAATGTCTTAGAGACTTTCACTAAAAAAGTATTCCTTCTCATATTCATATAGGAAAGAGAGACATCTTCTAGGACTGACAGACAGGTGCCATAAGTTGAGGAGGCTGGATCGAAGCTTCAGAGTCTTCTAGGAGACGTGAGATATCCTGGGAGGATTCCCTTGTCTCAATAGACCCTGTTACAATGATAGAAGAGGCATCCATTCAGAAGGATTGGGATATAGATTTTTCCTTAGTTCCAGAAACCACACATGTTTTCCAACTATGTGGCACTCATGAGCAACATCATTGATTCAAATCCTTCCACCATTGAACAAGTTGTTGAGAATCAAGAATGGAAGGATGCCATGATGGAGGCATATCATTCCATCATGAAGAATGATGTGTGAGAGGTGGTTTCAAGACCATAAGGGAAGTCAGTAGTGACTTCCAAGTTGATCTACAAGATCAAGAATGTTGCATATGACAACGTAGAAATGTACAAATCTTGATTTATTGCCTGAGGATTCTCCCAACAAGAGGAATAAGATTATGATGATACACTTGCCCCGGTAGCCAGAATAAGTGTACATAGAGAAACCACAAGATACATGAGAAGGAGTCTCATGTCTACAGATTGAAGAAGGCTTTGTACGGGCCTAAGAAAGTGCCCAGGGCATGATATTCCACATCAGACAGTTATTTGATGGTTTCCCATTGATCCTACTTGTGGATGACCTGTTTTTGATAGTAGATGAGAATCTCATTTTTGGGTGCAAGAGGGAGATTTCTTCAGAGTTCAAGATGAAGGATCTAGGTTTGATGCATTGCTTCTTGGGATTGGAAGTGTGGTAGAGATCATATGATATTTTCCTTATCCAAGGAAAATATACTATTGAGATTCTACAGAGATTTAGGATGATGGACTATAAGTCCATGCCCACACCCATGAGGATAAATCTGAAGCTCTTGAGTGACGAATATTCAGATTTGGTGGATCCCACTATGTATAGACAATTGATTGGATCCTTAATGTACCTTGTTAACAACAGGCCAGACATATGCTTTACAGTGAATACCTTGAGTCAACACATGGTTGAACCTAGACATGTACATTGGATGGTAGCAAGGCATATGTTGAGGTACCTTCATTGTATGGTTGGATATGGATTCAGATATGTCTCAAGTGGAGATGTGAAGCTACAGGGATATAAATATTTTGATTGGGCAGGGAGTTCAGTGGATCGAAAGAGTACTTTCGGATGTTGTTTTACTCTGGGATCAAGCATGATCTAATGGTTGAGAAGGAATCATACATCAGTGGCACTCAGTACATCAGAAGAAAAGTATATCGTAGTAGGTGTGGCAAGCCATGAAGTAGTGTGGCTCTGAAAGTTGCTAGCCGTGATATTTGATCTAGAATTGGAGCGAACTTTGATACATTGTGACAATCAAAGTTGTGTGAAGCTTAACGAGAACCTTGTATTCAATGACATGTCTAAGAATATAGAGATAAAATATCATTACATCTGGGACATAGTGGAGAGAAGAGTTTTGTAGCTCCAGTACATATCCATGGACGAGCAGATAACAAACATTCTCACCAAGCCCTTGTCAAGAGTGAAGTATGAGTCCTTTAGGGACAAGCTTGGAGTGTTTTCGATTTTACACCCTCGAGGTGTGATGTTTCTTCTCATGTAGGATAACCCCTTTGGCCAAGGGTTCCCTAGATCAGTCACGTGAGGTGAATGAGGAGGTAATGCACTATTGGACCTATTGAGAGAAGAAACATCACACACATAGTAGTAAGACTATGGCAGAGGATGTGTGACTCCGGATAGTATTTGTGTGCTACTTCATTGGATGTGTTCCACTGGCGGAGGTTGTGTGACTCCAGACAATAGCTATGTTCTACTTCGGTGGTTGTGTATCGTTGGTGGAGACTGTGTGTCTCTGGACAATAGTTGTGTGCTACTACGGTGGATGTATTCCACTGGTGGAGGCTGTGTGACTTCGGGAAGTAGTTGTGTGCTACTTCGGTGGTTGTGTATCACTGGTAGAGATTATGTGTCTCTAGATAGTAACTGTGTGCTACTATAGTGGGTTTGTTCCACTAGCAGTGATTGTGTGTCATTGGAAAATAGTTGTGTACTACTTGGCAGCAGTTGTGATCTATTGAATGACATTGTAGTAGTTGTGTGCTACTAGCTGATTGTCATGGAGATTACTAGATCATTTGTATGTAGATGTGTGTGATACTGTTTGATTGTAGAGACTATGCCTGATGATTCAAGCTACTGAAGGCATTGTAGCAGGTGTGTGTCTACTAGCAGATTACAAAGTAGTTAGTGTACTACCAGATGAAGACATCATGAAAGATGTCTCCCTAGATAAGATGAAGTGTTGATGTTTTGGTAGCTGTGGGAGGATCTTTCCCTCCTAGATGACCATTCTTAGATGCAGAGAAGATTCTGAAAGCAATATATCCATTGAACAAATATTGAAATACCCTATAAGAGAAGCCGACCTAGAAGAAAAAAGTAATAATGAAAAGACACATGTCGAGAGAAGAAGTCGACCCAGTCTAGTGGCTAGGAAGACTATAAATAGAGGACATCTTGGCTCATTTGTTCACTCACTCACACTCTCCTAGCTACATAGAAGCAAGGTGGAATTTTGGAGGAGGTGAAGCAGTAGCTACAACTGCATAGTTTGAAGCAGTAGCTGCAACTGCACAGTTTGAAGCAGTAGCTGCAACTGCACAATTTATTCTTGTTCAATCTTTTGTTATCTCTCTCTTGTGCACCACTCCTTATGGAGGTGCACTACATTTGTATGGTGTTGTTGTTGCAACTGGGGTGGTATTTTTGGTTAAGCTAGCACTTGTGATAGGGTTTATCTGATTAGACTTTCTTTATGAATGAAATATATATAATAAAGGTTGTTGGGTTTTTCCCCCATTTTGGGTTTTCCCAGGATAAATATCTTGTGTTATTTTATGTCTCTTGTTTATGTTTCTACTCCTCAGTACATGATATATATGTTAATGGTAATGAAGAAAAATAACACTAGTAACACTAATGCTCTGTAAACAAGGAAAATCTAACAAGTATTATTTTCTTCGTGATAGATTCTAGAGGGGATAAGTGGTTCTCCAATACATCTCCATAGGTGAACAGATAGCAGAGCCTCTATCCAAGATGAAAATTTTGTGTACTTAAGCAACAAGTTGGGACTCATGGAGATGACTTACTTATTGGAAAAGGAAGTGATTACTCTCAGGTTGGGAGGGAGAAATGATATGTTATTGATATATAGACAGTCATTTTCTAGTTTGGAAAATGGTCCAGGTTGGGCAGTCACTTTCCAGTCCAGAAAGTGGTCAAAGATTTTTGACAGACAAACATTTTCCAGTTTGGAAAATGGTCTGGATCGGACAATAATTTTAGTAATGAAAATGGTCTGATAGATTATTGATGTACCATAGACAGTGATTCCCCTTGTGGCCAATGTGGGGGAATGGTCTAAGAAATTCATTCTTCTTGGAAGTCACTTTGAGTAGTGTTCAAGAAGAATGGTCTACATCTCTAGGTAGTCATTCTTTTGAAGTTCACATTTTTGAGAAGTTTCAAAGAATGGTATGTTATAGGAGGTTGGTGAAGGACAATAATTTCTGTAGGAAATGGTCTGAACAATCATTCCCTAGGGAAGACTCATTCTCTCCAGTTTTCATTGTGATTAGTGCCGGAAGAATGGCCCATTTAGGTGAATGGTATAGTTTCAACAATCAGGGACAATCATTCCCTAAGGCAGACTCATTCTCTCTAGGTTGCATTATGATTAGTGTCGGAAGAATGGCCCAGCTAGGTGAATGGTCTAGGTTCAACAATCAAGGACATTCATTCCCTAGGGAAGACTCATTCTCTCCAAGTTTCATTGTGAATCGTGCCAAAATATTGGCCTAGTTAGGTTGAATAGTCCAGGTTCAGAAATCAAGGGACAATTATTCTTTTATGCATGGGAAGAATAATCCAGACAACCTATGGATGATGTTTAACTTTTTGAGGGTAGATTTTCTTCCATATCTAATAGATGTGAGTGAAAGAATGGCCCAGATGACTCAGTTTGTATCATGATATTGTTTATGTAGGTGTTGACATGAATAGGTGAACACATTGTCAACTATGAGGGAAATATCGGTCTGAGGTTGTCTAAGTAGCCTAAGTCATTTGGGATGACTCACCCTAACGGGTTTTACGGCTCCGTTGGCCGATAAAGGGATATAATCTAAAAATAAAATAACTAAGAAATTATCTACTATGTACATTTATGTTCTATATATAAAAAGTATACGAATATACAGATTGCAAGATTTGTGAAGAACCTTGGAAACTAAGTTTATACAAGAGAACTAAATATCAAGCAAAATGTAAATAAATCTAAGATATATTACTAATCTACTTTTAACTTTGAAAAGAAAAGAAAAGAGTGAAATCAAATAATAATCTTCCAACTTAAATACGCAAATTATTTAAGCCTAAAGGTGAATCTACTTTCATAAAGGAAAAACATAACTCGTACAAGGGAAAGAAAAATAACTAGCCTAGTAACCAACTGGTATTTTACTTTGAGTTGTGCCTTTCTGTATAAATCCGCTTCAGCAACCTATCTGTTAAGAGAAATATATAGTAGAAAGTTGTGTAATTCAAATATTGTGACAATGTCAGGATAAAAATCACTTTGACTGGCATTTTAAATCTTATTTAAAACGTAGAAAGAACAACTTTCAGATCATGATCCTTAATGAAGATATAAGTGACTAATCAAAAATAAGAAAAATATCAATTGAACAATTATATATTTACAAATCCGAATCACATGAATAAATTAAACAAAATAAAAGATTTGTATCAAAATAACTCAATCACAAAGACCAAGATAATTGGGATAATAGACTATTAAAGATTGACAAAATTAATGCATAAGTGATAACAATTAACCATGTATTGATAAAATGGACTAAAGCTAATTTTAATCAATGCATAATCAATTATTCAAAGAGTATGAACCATCATCAAAGATATTATGATGCAAACAAACCCTTTGACTTTCAGGACAAAATCCTTAAGTAAGGCATAGTTCCATATTCTTCAAAATAAAATCAGTGGTCTATTTCCCAAAATTTTCCCCATGTATGGTTTCAAAATGACTTAAGTATTAAAAACATCGATGATCAACTCTCCTGTCCATAGGATAGAGGTAGATATTTTAAAAATATAATATTTGAAACAAAATATCCTAATATGAATTTTACAACAAAAAGGTTCCAACTATATCCAACAACTGTTGTCCCCCAACGAGAAGCTACAACTTGACCTTTTTAAACTAACTCTTATGCTAATTAAAACAAAAATGAAATCATGAAAGTATCACATTGTCTCCATAAATGTGGTTGATAATATTTTTCGAAGTTGTTTATGACCTGAAAAAAGGGAATAAAATCAAGTAAAATCAACAAAAGCCAATTAAAGACTAGCCACAGAATCTATGATTCTGTAGCATGTCTAAAACAAAAATGACAAAATCAAACAGAATCGAAACAAGAAAATTACTAATCAGCAAAATTAATTTTGAATTACCATAAATCAAGCATTTGAAACTGAAAATCCTTGCAAATCATAATCGATGATAATATTAACCTTGGTAGACATTTTTAACAATGGCATTATGAGATTTCGTTGATCTTTTATTTTCATGAAAATAATTTAATTATTTTTACTCATTAATTTCTGGTTCTCCCTCTTCAGATCACTACTCTGTCTCTGTACCGAATAATATTTCTCTACCTAGAATTGGCAGCCACCATAACTTCCAAGATCTATTTTTTTTTTACAATCCTGGTGATCATTGTCAGGGGATTTTTCTGTAACGAAATTAATCCTTGGTAAGTCCTTAGATTTATGAAGAAATGGGGGGTAAATTTTCAACGAAGTTATAAGTATATTGTGTCTCGGGATTTGATTTTCCATCTACATTTTCACAAGGAACCACATGGTATTTGATAACTATGGGCTATTTTGGAGCTGTTCCTTGCTTAGATTTATTTCTAAGCATTCTAGACAGTTTACGGCCCATCCCCTTGGCATCAAGATTGAATTTTCCCTTCCAGTGGACTTGATCTTATAGTGGATCAGTATGCAGATTATCCTTTGAAGGAAGTGATTGTATTTTGTTGTGTTCACAAGATTGCAAAGGCTTGTCCTTTGATTGACCAAGAATCGATTCAAGGGTTTGAGCTTGCACTAGTTCTCCCTTAGCCTTGCTTCGAGTAAAACTAGAAACAAGGGTAGAAATTAATGGATTTATATGAGGAGAGGAAATATTTTAATCCTCTGTAGCCCATGACACCTGAGAACTAGTGTGAATCTCTGAGAATAAGGTGGACGATTACACAAAATCTACAAAACCTTTACCTCAACCAAAACAAATTTATGAGAAATTACTCTTTATAAAAAGGGGCATATCTATGTAATTGTTTTGTTTCTGAAGAAACTTCTTACACGCCCAGTAAAGGATCCCATTTTGGAAATGGGTTTTTGTCGGTTTTGTCAAATTCTTCATTGTTTGGTCATAATCCATCTCACAAAATAACCTCTTTTATGCAATTATGAGTAAGTAAAACCTCAGGGTTGTTTGGCTCTGCCCTTGCTACAGGAGCCATGGGTTCTGTAGCTAAGTCAAAGAACATGGTAAATTGAACTCGAAACATAATAAAATTATGAAAAAAAAAACCTTTGATTAGTAACACAAGGGAATCATCATAAACAGATAAAAAGAGGGTCGAATACTTCTTCTTGGTAACCACGACTAAAATATTGAAACATGGTGAATGATTTGAATCTGTGTGCCACCTAAAATGTTGATAAATTTCAGGATCAATCTCATGTCAAAGGACAACGAGGTTGTGTTATAACCCTAAACTACACCAGGCATGCATACCTGACATCATGCCATCTTACTTGTTATCTTTACCAAGCCATCACTGAACAACTCTTCTAAAAACCATTGTTTTGAAGGTGTACACTCCCTACACCACTACTGCCTGTGTACAACACCACTACAACTCGCGTACACTCACAAAAAATTGTGAAAAATGAAAATTCAATATGGATATGGGTTATCGGGCTGTTACTTAATCGTTTGACTGCCCATAGCCACTCACCCCAACCGTTACTATATTTCTTGGCCTATAAAATAAGGTGTTGGGGCCCCATTCCAAGAAGAAGCACGAGAGCATATAAACTCTGCCCATTTCAATATTCCCCCTTTGCCCCAATATTTTGCAACCACATTGTGAGTTTGAGCCAGAATTCCTTCTTCCTCCTTTGCAAATCCTTTCCATTTTCCTAGAGAGAACTGAAGAGGAGAAGAACACGTGGAAGCAGTTGGTGCATGGTGAAGAGGATCCCAGGACCAAGTTCGAGGAGCAGTGTCAGTCTCATGTTGTAAATGTCTTTTGTGAGATTAATATAAAGAAGTACTTTTTTCCGTCCCGCCAAATGACGACTTAAATATTTATGATTTGTTTACATTTCTTGGTTATGATGTCTAACCCACTAATCCATACATAGAATGCATGTTTGTAGTTTCTCGTTTGTCTTTTGGTGAATGCAGGTCATCCTTGGGAGGAGACTTGGAGTCAGGAAACAACCGAGGGAAAAGGGATCGACACCGAACACAGAGTTTAAGGTATGCCTATCGAATCCCTATACTTTGTCTTTTATGTATGATTGTGGGATAATGTCGGGATAGTTGATAAAAAGTAGGAGACTTTAGACGGTTAGCTCTGCCTACATTTTAGAACACTGGTGTAGTCCGTAGAGGGGTTTTCCCGCTATAGCAGGTTGTAGAAAAAAAGACCCATGTTGGCTTCAGATATGGCCACGAGTGACTACATCCTAGTCGTGGGAAAGGGTAATCATATCTTAGTTCATGGGAAAGGATAAAAACAATGAAATTGTTTGTAGAATAGAGTATCCTCCTTTCATTATGTTTGAACAAGGCTTCTACGAATTTATCATAGTGTGATTTGACAAAAGTTGATTCGACTCAAGGGCCTTAATGTTGAATACCAAGTGTAATAGTATCCCTAGATTGCCCAAAAAAGTTCATTTGACAAGGGTTGTAATGATATAGAATTTGCATGTAATATAAACATAACATTCATATAGTTTAAAAGTTCTTTTCGAATGAATATTGAATTTAGGGAGATTGTAAGTTTTACCACAAATTATGGACCTTATTTAAATTCAATCATGAATAAGAGCTAATGATTGTGAGAGGAAAAAAATATTCCATTAAAGCGAAATGGGAATATACAAAAAAAAATCCATCAAGGCAAACCTAAGGAGAATCCTTAATTTCATGCTTAATAGTCATGAAATTAAATAAAATATCATAGCACATTTCAAATGAAAAGCAAGGATCAATCCTTTATATAAAGTCAATCAAAAACATATTTACACAAATAGCTATCAATCTGACGAAAACACTTACGAGGGAGTGAGAAAAAGATGATTGTATGTTTTGAATAGAGATGAAAAACAAGGTGCAAGATGGGCAACCAAAAAATGGTGACTCACTGGAAGAAGCAGTTATATCTGATCTGGTAAGATTTCATCTCAGGAAGAAAATAATAAGACTTGAAGAAGGATTTAAGCTCCCTGAAATAAATTCACTTTGAGACCATACAGTATTAGGACAAGCTCAATGTTATAACCAAACAATATAATTTTCTTTGTAGGGGATTATAACCGAAAATAATGTCTTAATCAAAGAGTCACGATGTTTATGAAAATGACTTCAATACTGTTCACAGAGCCACTGTTGTCAACAGGCATCCATAGCCTCTACATGGATATCATTTAACCCACTCAAATGCTTTAATCCCATCCAATAGTTGTATCCACATGATGTATACTTCCTTAAAAGTTAATTTAAAAGAATATACCTGCTACCTCTCAACCTGAAATTGCTTTGTTGCCAACAGGCCTGATCAGTACCTCGATGAAGTTGTCTTGGTATCATGTGTGCATTTTGTCGCTTCCAGCAGGCCTGTTGAGTACCCCAATGGGTTTACACACATTTCCCATGCCTAAGTTCTTCCAACCCTCTTATGTCACCTTTAAATAATAATACAATTAGATATTTTCTAATGACAAAGAGAGTGGGGTGATATTGGAGGTTAATTGCAAGACACGTGTAAAGTTGATCATGTTATTTATTTGCTTTCGAAATCAGAAGTTTTATCATGGTTGTAAAGATCTAGATTTCAATTAAGAAATCATCTAGAGGATGGGAAATCACTAAAGAGTGATTCCTTAAGAATATCAAAGGTGTAAAAAGTCTAAATATTATTGTAATCCTCAAAGCTTTAAACATGTCTTTGGTGAAATGCTCCGAAAAAACGATTCGAGAACAAAAAGAAAGTGATAATTGACTTAAAAATCAATTGTATGAGCTTTATCTTAATATCAGGACTTGTTTGAACTATTTCAGATTGCTTGAAAAACATAATTCTTGAAATGAATGCTTCCTTCAGAAAATTGCTTCTTGAATAAAAAATATAATGATCCATAGAGATAGGTAGAAATAGAAAATTAAACTAGAGAAATCAAAGAAAATAAAAACACACAACAAACCAAATCAGATTTTATTAATGGAACTCAAAATCAGAAGTACATCAAAACAAACAAAATCGAAACAACAAAAGAACACTTTCATAAAACAATTTTGGCCAAAGATAAACCCAAGATTTTGGATCTACTAGCATCCCATTGTAAAACAAAGGAAGAACTAATTCATATAAAGTCTCATGTGTGGGCAATTTCTCTCCTCGGGATATTGTTTTTTGAGATGTAAGTTTATTCAGAGATTAAAGAAAAGAGAAAAAAACATATTAAGATGAGTGCAGTCCTACTCATGGCACCTTGGGTCAGGGTTGAATTCGGGTGAATTGACAGCTCTTTTGATGTCATGGGACTAGAGAGTCTCTAACACCAACATCTCGACCTCTCGTGGGGCTAGGCGGGAAGAGACGGGAATGTCACCTTGGGTTTAGAGCCCCAACAAGAAAACACATTAAACTCCAGGCTAAATCTCCTCTAACCTAAGGTCCAAGCATGAAATCCCTTTTCTTTGTATTTTCCTTTTAAAAATATTTGATTTTTATGCAATTTATGATTTTTATGCTTTTGTGTATGAGTTTATGACATGAACTTTATTAATCACAAACAAAGTAGTTAAATTTTGTTTTGGGGTAATAATGTTATGCTGTGAAAATAACATGACAAACCATGATATAATAATACAACTTTGTTTTTTATATGGAACAAGGTTGAAGACATGGTGTAAGAAGTATATTGGAAAAGTGAAAGTGAGTAATGCCACAGTTGGGTAAGATATGGAATATTTATTCACTCTTTCTTCATAAAAATTTTACGTAGATGGAAAAAGGGTAATACAAGGGTTTAAAAACATTAGGAATGTAATTGTTCCACTTATGAGTAACAAATGGTATTTGAGAAATAAGAAATGGGAGCCAAATGTGATTGTTCAAGAGCCTCGAAAATTAATCAAGCACCATAACATCTTCATTGAATGCTAATAATAAACATGTCTCTATCTGAGAGCTTGTAACTTGTCCAAATTCAAAACTGACCAATGACCATCATTTTTAACCATTAGCAAATCCTTATCTGAATTTCCAAATATTCTGACTGGCGAACGATATGAAGACATCAACTTTGAAATGTGTAGTAGCGGCTCAACGTGAGTGTGAAAAAATATTGCGTAAGTAATGAAAATTTGAGGGGAAGCTTGGCAATGCTTTGTCGGATAAGTATTGTTGACCAAAAATGTAGTCAACAAGTTCAAATTTACGTATCTCTTTACTTTCCATTTTAAACTTTCCATGATGATATGCATTTTGAAAAGAAATATTCAATGAAAAGCAGAGAGAAAAGGATTAAAGTGGAATTCCCTAACAACATTCATATTATGGTTCTCTTGGTGTACCCACTTATGTTCATAACTGCATCATTACAAAAAGAAACAGTGAGAAAGAAAACTAAAGGAAACCTTCTCCTAAAACTACTCTAACTACTAAACAAATCGAAATACCAAGTGAAGTCATGCTTCCAATGTAGCCATCGAAGTAAGTCCAATCCTGCAATGAAAACAAAATTGAATATTAGTAACAAGAATGGTAGTGTATCGAAATATGACAACAATACATCATACTTGCCTTTATAATCATCATTTAGAAAAAAATCAAGCATGACCTTACCATTCCCTTTAACATTCTTGATGTATGAATCCTCCATCCATTCTGCAATATTGTCATGATATGGTTCATAATGGCATGGAAGAATGTTATTGAGTTTGGAAAACCCTATTATGCAGATAATAGCAGATGGGTATTCTTTTGATTGGGCCAAGATGTTGTCAGACAATTTGGTTAGAGAGATTACAGAATATCAATCATTGAAAGCCAAGGGGCAACCTGCCCCATTTTTCATGTTGGATTACATCATGGACACTGTCTGTTTTATGAAACCTTTTCCTCTAATGGGCTAGAACTGGACTCCATCTAGTGCCAAGCCCATACATGTTTATCATTTAAAACTTTGGGAAGATAAAGCCAAATATTTCTTCTATGAAATCTGCAACTGGGTGGTGGTGCCTATGCATACCACTATATATGGTTGCCCACCTCCCAGGATTTCTGACAAAATAGTGGCTAATCTAGGCAAGATACATGATTGGTACATTGAAGATCATTTCTCCTATATTAGGGTTTTCGGTTGTTCAGTTCCTCCACATGCTCTACCTAAATTTTTACCAGATCGATTGGTGTGTCGCGAAGTAGCACATCAAAATATGCATGGGGGAATTAGTAAGGAGATAAAAGCAGTACAAAAAAGGGTATGGCCCACCTTTCCCATGTAGATTGGTATGTTTTCTCTACTAGATTTCGGCCACTCGAAAGTAGAAGTCGTGGCCCTGGAAGAAATCAAGCTGGTAAATATCGAATTCAAGAAACATGATCCACATAAGTTCGTAGGTAATCACATGGCCCTCTACAATTTGAAAAGATATGAACATGAAGATTCTCCTCAGGATGAAATATTTCGAGGAGCAAGGTCCTTTCAAGAGGTCTTGAGTCGAGTTCAAGATCTGGCTCTAGATAGATTGGCCAAGTTTTATAACTTCCAGAAGCATCGAAGAAATGGCCTTCCCAAAGTATTGCAGGGAGAAACCCTGACACCTCCGACTGCATAGAGAATTGAGACCTAGAGAACTGAAATAGGAGCTCCAGTGGACAGTATGCTCAATAACATCTGGAGAAAACCAAGGTTTTGATTCATGTGGATGACACCGCATTAACAAACCCAATAGGTGATCAAGCTAAAGCTCAAGCTGAAGCCTCAATAAAAAAGGGGGAAGAACAAACACCATTCACACCAGGCAAGTCAGCTATTGACACATCTAGAAAACAACTGTCCATTGAGATCGGCAGCCCCATTCAATCTATCACATCGATACATTCCAGTAGAGGGAACCCTAGTGCCGAAGTGGTATTCATAGAGGATCTCATGCCTATTTCAATAGAATAGATGCCCCCTTCCAACATATTCTTTAGCAAGAAGAGAAAGGTTGTGGTAAAAAGAGAAATACATCAAAGGGAGGGTGTCCCTGTCAAGAGGCATAGAGTATTGTATGATGGACAGGCCCAAGAAGAAACAGATTTGGATAAAGATGTAGCAGATTCATTAGGAGCCTTTGCCACTGCAAACTAGTTTTCGGTGGGAAACTTGAAGGAAAAGTTGAAGCAGGAGGATCTGTTGGTGAGCCAGTTGTAGGAAAAAATAAAGACTGTCGAGAAGGGAGTCAAGAGTGATATGAATAAAGGATTTGAGTAGATTAGATCCCACGACTGTCAGGAAATCCAATAGCTCAAGATCAGCCTTGATGAGATGTAGAGAAATTCATAGGCAAGCAATGAAACAGTTGCAGGTGAAAAAAATCCTGACCAAAAAAGTAGCAGTGGATATATCAGCCTTTTAGGCCCAAGCTTTAGAGGTACATGAGAAGCTAGGATTAGCCCAATGAAGCCTTTTGACTAAAATAGAAGGCATTCAAAACTATTATCGATTGGCAGAACACTCTTTAGATAATATTTTCATAAAATAGAAGGAGGCCACTATAGCTAGAGTGACATTACAGGAGGTTGTCTTGTCATCAGCAAAGGAGGAAGTTGTCAGGGCCACCAGATTATCCCTCTCAGAACAAACCCGAGGAGATATAATACTTTAGAACTAGGAAGATAATATAGTTGAAAGTAAAAGATTGGCCATGGAGGTGAAAAGAGCTTGTGAAGAAACATTCTATGCTCTTGACAAAGAGTCACTGTGTGTGGGAAGAGATAATATATTTGAGGCCCTGGGACAGATTGATATGGCAAAAAACAATCTGATTTCAAAGAAAGTATGGAAGAAGCCCGTGCCGAAATTTTACAATTGAAGCAAGTGGACCTTACTCTGATGAATAAATGGATAGTCAACCCTAGATTAAGACTACAGTCTCTATCTCTAGAAGCTAGGAGAGTGGAAGATAAGATGCCTCATATAGAAAGGAATTTTTATACCTTTGAGGCAAATGATACCATAGAGCCCTCCAGGCTAGTGGTGCAATTTGTGGGCAGATGCGTTCAGCACGTCGAGCAAGGGAAAGACAACACGTCTGGGAACGAATGATGCATAGGTCATGATTAGAGACCATTTGATTTTTGAGATGGAGTACGTGAAGAAAAAATGTCTCCGCCAACATGACAAAGAGACAAGGGAGGTGCAAGTGAAGCATTTCAAATTTCACATTTTGTAATTTTTACTATTCTAGAAATAAGGAGAATTCCAACCATTTAGGGTTGAGAACCTTTTGTATAAATACATATTTCGAAGATTAAACAGAGGCTGCTTCTTGTCGTATTGTAACTAAGAAAACTCATCCTTTGTGAGTATTAATACAAGTGCAGACAGAGATTCCAAATTTTGTGCAGTTTGAGTTATGTGCTCCCTTTGTATTCCATACTTCTAGTTTTCTTTATGTTACTACTTGATAAATGAGTGGTTGCAACTTAGTACAACATCTACTGTAATCAAATTTTATCAGTTATTTAATAAGAAAGCAGTCTCTCCTCTATATTTTCTATTAGTAAGTACATGACCTGCAAGCTACTTGGATCACTGTATCTTATGTCCTTTCAAGGGTGCATTTTACATTTTCTTCTACTGTGAGCAAGGTAAGATTTATCTGTCATTGATACCTCATTTTGTTTAATAGTTTTGTAAGTTTTCTCCCATTTCTCTTGATTTTATTAATCGAATCAGATGGCGAAACACGGCCTCTATCCTATTCTGTTATTAATTTCATTTGAGGATTTACTCTTATATAATCAACGGAAGAAAAAACACCTTCTAAAACATTCATTAAATTCCTGATGCTTGACATTATTCTTTGAGCCTTAAGTTTAATCTCAAGAACAACAGACTGACTATTCCAAATATCAATAGCCAGTCACCCCCGAGATGAGACTATCAATCCACAAAGGAGGGTGGTATCTCACAATCCATTCACAACTCATAAAACTCTCAACTCAACTGATATTTTCCTGTAACTATCTCGATTTTCCACTAGCTCTCTTCCTCTTGACCTGTCCAACCCAAGGAATGTACCCCTTCAATGATCTCAGTCCCTCAGGCGTCCCATTCGTTTATCAAGGTCTCTCTGGCACATGAAACTAGGAAGCTCTCAGCTCGTAACTCAAGGGAAATTGTTGCTAGGAAAACTAACAACAAACACTTGTTGTTTTAGTGCAACTCACACAAGAGTTCACTCTTCAGGCCTGAAAACTTGGCTCTTCAATTTTCTAGATCCATCTTACTCTAGAATTTTCCCTCCATGGTCGCATCAGCTTCAAGCTCTTTTTTCTTGCTCTCCTATTGCTCTCATGATCAAAACTTGACTCCCCCAAAAATTGATGTCCCCAAACTATACAGATTTCCTCTCTTTGGCTTGCCTTCCTTAACTCAAACTCTTCCCAAAGATGATTGTACTCAGCCCCCATGTTCCCAATAACTTTGGGATGTGACCACTCACACCCACCCTCTTACATGTATTCCACGATTGGCTTTGGGAACACTCAATAAAAAATGGGAAAGTTCATATACAAATAGAAAATTTAGGAAAATGGGTTAGATCAATATACATGGGTAATTTCCCCCTTGGACCCCTCTTGGCCATTATCCTAGACAATCCCCCCTCTTGTGGATTAATTCAACCCCCATCTCTTTTCCATGTCCCCTTAGCAACTGGCATCACATTTTTATTAATAAAACAAGGAAATAGAATTTGCATATTACATCGCTTGGTCGTAGCCACATATTATATCTACATAAGTATTAATTAAATTGGGGATTATAGTGGGGATGTTACATTCCCCCTCCCATACCATTGTGCGTCATCCTTGGTGCACTCTATGCCAATATACATATATGAAAATTTACATCACAATACTTAGAAAACAAAAAAAATATGCAATTTCAACAACTCCAACCAAAATCTTGTGCTCCTCTCAATTTACCGACCCAAGGAAGGTACCATTCGTTTATTAGGGATAACCCAAGGGATGTACCATTCTTTTATCAAGGCTAAACCAAGGAATGAGCCATTATTTTATCAAGGTCCCCAACGCAGTTGGCCAGGACTCAGAGAGGTGGTTTCAGAATTTTAGCTGCTCAAAATGGAGTCTTGCATTATGTTTTCTTCAAAAATGTCAAACATTTGTGGGTATTTTTCCTACATGTTTTCTTCATGATCCCATGTAGCATATTCAGGACCGTAGTAGGTCCATTTAACTTTTACCATCCCTATGGCTTTGTTCTTGATCATTTTGACTTTCCGATCCGGGATTTGTACTGGTTCCACCCAGAAATCCCCTTCATGCTCCACTTGGATCACATTCCAATCAATTACATGGTTAGGATCAGGCACATCTTTCTTTAATAATGACACATGAAATACATGCACTCTCATGGATGCAGGAAAAGATAACATGTATGTAACTGGTCCTATCTTTTCTAATATTTCAAAGGGCCCACAATATCTTGTTGCCAACTTCGGGAAGCTTCCTTATCTTAGCGAAATTCTCTTTGCCTTCACTTTCAAAAAAACACATTCTCCCACTTTAAAATCTCTAAAAACTTTGTTCCTATCTGCATAATTTTTTTTCCTAATATCCTAGGCATCCCTAAAATTTTTCCTTTTCCATCTACTCTTCCATTTCTTTTAACAATTTTGACCCAACAACTGCTCTGTCTACTGGATTATCCCAACTCAATGATGTGTTACATTTTCTTCCATACAATTCCTCAAATGGACTAATTTTCAATGAGCCCTGATACCCGTTGTTGTAGGAAAATTCAACTAAATGGATATAATCTTTCCACTTTGATGGTTGATCCATCACATACATTTTAAGCATGACCTCAATTATCCTATTAGTCCTCTCTATTTTCCCATCTCACTATGGATGATATGTTGTATTAAGATTTAAATTTGTCCCAAAGCCCTTGAACAAACCCTTCGAAAAATTGTAAACTTTGGATCTCTGTCTAAAACAATTTCCTTAGGCACTCCATGTAGCCTAGCAACTTATTTCATATAAATTTCTGCAATATTTGGTGCCTTGTGTGTAGTCTTTACTGGAAGGAAATGTGTTGCTTTAGTCAATTTATCCACCACCACCATGATGGAATCATGTTGCTTCATTGTTTTGGGTAGCTTAGTAAAAAAATCAACTATAACTACCTCCCACTTCCATTATGGAATCGGAAATGGTTGTAGAAAACATGTTGGGTGTCTATGTTCTGTCTTTATATTTTGGAATTCTAGACATATCACTATGTAATTAACCACTTATTTCTTCATTCTTGGCCAAAAATATTGGCTTCTTACTGCTACAATTCTTTTCTAATATCTTGGGTGCCCAAGATATGGCACATTGTGCATCTCCTTCAACACTGCATTTTTCAGCTCCCTAAAATTCGACACATACACCTTACCTTTGTACATGAAAATTACATCTTCTTTCAACTCATAATAATTAAATTTCTACTGAAAATTACCTTGTTGTAATGTCTCTTTTATTTTTAAATAACTCTCATCTAAATTTGTTGTTGCAACAGTTTTTCCCTTCAGATTTGTCATGTACATGCTAATGGATGCAATATGCACTTCATGAGCTCTCCTGCTAAATGCCTCATCCACTTGATTTTCCTTTCCATTTATATGCTTAATTTTGAATTCATATTCACTCAAAAATTCCAACCATCTAGTTTTCCTCGCACTTAGTGTTAGTTGTCCAAGCAAATGCTTCAGACCACATTGGTCTATCCTTGGCTTGAATTTCTTACCCATAAGGTAATGCCTCCACATTTTCAATGCATGTACAATTGTTGCTAACTCCAAGTCATGTGTAGTGTAATTCCTCTCATGCTCTTTTGATTTTTTGGACTCATAGCATACCACACGGTCCCTTTGACTAAGAAGTCCACTGAGTCCTTCCTTGCATGCATTGGTGCACAAAAAAAAATCTTCATTTGGAAAACTCTCTTCACACTTGGAATTCCATTCGAACTTCGCTCCCTTATTTTACAAAGAAGTGATTGGACTTGTAATCTTTGAGAACCCTTTTATGAATCTTCGGTAATAATCGGAAAGACCCGTGAATGATCTGGCCTCTATCACATGCTATGGCGTTGAACATCCTCTAATGGCCTCTATCTTCTGAGGGTCACCTTTTATCCCTGTTGTAGATATTATATGACCCAAGTAGTGAATCTTCTTTTGATAAAAGATGCACTTACTTAGCTTAGAATACAATCTGTGCTCTCTTAAAACTTGCAACACCATTATTAAATGTTTCTCATGTTCCTCTTTTGATATAGAATAGACGAGGATATCATCTAGGAACACAATTACAAACTTGTCCAGGTAGTCCCTGAACAATTAATTCATCGGACACATAAAATTGTTGGGGCATTTGATAGCCCAAATGACACTATCATGAATTCATAATGCCCATATCTTGTTCTGAATGTTGTCTTGTTGATTTCTTCTTCCTTTATCCTTACTTGATGATAACCTGATCTCAAGTCAATCTTGGAAAAGATTCTTTCACCCTTCAGTTGATCAAACAAATCGTCAATTCTAGGAAAAGGATATTTATTCTTTATGGTAACCTTATTAAGTTTCCTGAAATCAATACACAACCTTAAGGTTCCATCCTTCTTTTTCACAAAAAGGACTAGGGCTCCCCAAGGTGACACACTTGGGACTATATACCCCTTTTTTAACAACTCTTCAAGTTTCATATGTAACCCCTTCAATTCTGGTGTACCCATTATGTATGGTGTCTTAGACATTAGGGAAACTCATGGCACTAAATCAATAGAGAAATCAATGTCTCTTGGGTGGAAATCCTGGAATTTCTCTAAAAACATCTTCAAAATTCCTCAAGACCGGGTGGTCTTCAATGCTTGCTACTTTATAGTTGGATGCCTCCTCCATATGGGTTGCAAACATATGACACCCCTTCCTAAATATGGGCTGCATAAATACTTGGCATGAATACTGTTGGGCATGAGATATGATCATTTTTATGACAATTATTATACACTTTTCCGCATGTACATATGTGTTTTTCATCTTTTGAAGGAGCTTTTTGAATAATTTCATGATAAAACGATATGATTGACACTCGGTACATATAATTCATGTTTAATGATTGTATAGAGTATAATTCATCATGTTTTAATGCTTCCAAGAGCTAATTCATGTTTTTCTGGTGTTACAAGGCAAAAACGCACTACATTTCTAATTTCGGCATTTGATCCGGCACTCCTTCCAGCACTCGTTCTGACACTCCATCCAACACCTCTTCCTGCAAAAAAACATAGGGTGACTTGGTGGTTATGGCATTGGCGGCCAGTGATGGGAAAATCGAAAACGTGGGTTTCATTCATGCTTATCCCCTCCAGCTACTGAGCTCCCGACAACTCAGATTCAGTTGTTCAAAGAGGGCAATTATTGGCTCGTTTTGTTTCAGCAGTTAGGGCACCATTAATGAAATTTACCAATTTTAGAAGTGGTTTGAACCTCCTGTGGTCGACCACTTGGAATTTAAACATTATAAATACCACTAGGGATGATCAGAAGATTGTTAACCAAGTAGCATAAGCATTAGAATTGTCAGAAAAACGATTTTGCTCTATTTTGAGTTTTACATTGCCAGAATTGTGCCAGAACTCCGTTTTCAAACTTTCATGGTGAATTCGTCCCATTGAAGTTCGTGGTGTGCTTGTAGGAGGTAGCCACGAATCACTGGGGGGCCCACCAGTAGTCTGGTGACGATCACTGTGTTTTTTATGCATTTCATAATTTAAATTGTTCTTTTATTTTTTGTACATGCATGTTTTATTCTGTTAATTAGCTTGTTGTAATTTAATTGTTTTATTGCTCTTTTGCAGGTTAGTATGATGGATTATGTTAGCATGAATTAGTTCTGTAGATTAGGAACAGACTTGCAAGTCTCTATATATTAACCTCATGTGCATTTAGATGTTAAATTATGTTTTGATTTATGGTTTTATAATCAAGATAAAAACAGAATTTTTAGAATAAAATAGAGTTTTATTTGGGTTTCCTTTGACAAGGATTTTGATGGATGAATAGAATAAGTTATAGTTTCAATCATAGATTTCTTATCTTATTTTATACAGATCTCGTCTAAATTAGTTATTGGTTAATGTAGATTGCTCATTTACTTTTTATATCATGTTTTAGTCTATGTTTTTAAAGCATTGTTTTAATTGTAGTTTGAATTATTAGTCTAGACATAGCATAGTTTCATTTATGTAATTTCCTTTTCTAGAATTGAATTGCAATTATATTTCTTAGTTAAATGATTGAGTTAGGAATGAATTTTGATTACGTAACCTAGAAGTAGAATGATGATCTCATTATAATGTTAATGGTTTATACATGAATATGCAGGGTATTTAACATTATCTTTGTCATGGCTAAATTCTCGTTGGATTGTTTAATACATACCTTCCATTTTTCCATTGAGATTAATATTGAGTTTATACCACTCGAATTTTCCTTTGTTGTCAAGTGCCATCGAGATATCATCTGTCACCACCGAAGGCATTCACACAACCACCAACAATATATTTGAGTGTTTCATAGATTAAAGATAGTTTCTTGCTTTCATAGGTTAGAATATAGTTTTATCGTCATTGTAGGGTAGTTAGTCTTTTGCTTCAATAGATTTAAGAGCAGTTTTGTTTGTCATAAATTAGGCATTTAGTTGGTAGTCCTTCTTGCTTTCAACAAAATGAATTTAATCTCATGCATTAGAAATAGTTTTGCATCAAGCATTTAGTCCACTTGCCTCTTAGGCTAGATAGTTGTTCAATGAGAAGTCTTTGCTTACTTGTCTATTTGCTTTAGTAGGATAGATAATTATATTTTCTTACTTGTCTTTTGCTTTAGTAGGTTAGTTAGGTGTCTTTTCTTACTTGTCTATTTGCTTTATAGGTTATATAGGTGTCTTTTCTTACTTGTTCATGTATTTTCTTTCATAGGGTAGTTGCTCATTGAATGTAGGTTGGCAAGTTAAGATAGTTTTCTTTTGTCATTTGCTTATTGATAAGCTTAGGTAGTTGCTTTTTCTTATTGTCATGAACTAGTTTCTTTAAAGTAGGGTTTTCACTTGCTTTTCTTAGAACCATCCAACAATCCTTGGCCCAAAATTACCTAGGTTACATAGCTTCAAGTTGCTTAGTAGGGTTTGCTCATTAGATAGGTTTTCTTGAGTAGATTAGCCTTAGATAGTTGCTTTCCTTAGTTAGATTATACTCCTACCAATCTTTTACTTTGGCATATATTTTGCTACAACTCTAAGTTTACTTACCCCGGGTTGACAATTTAATTTAGGGTAGTTTAGTGTCTTTTTTAGTACATATAAATCACCTAACATTTTGGTGTCGTTGTCGGGGAGTTGTCTTAAGGTAAGAAGTAGTTAGGAAATAGATCATTCCTAGACCTTAGCATTAGATTGGTGGTAGGGGAACTTTAATATGAGAGGTAAGAACCTGCGCATCTTCTATAGCAGGTTCCCCCAAACCCAATGGTAGTTTTTCCTTTTGTTTTTGTTTAGTTTCATGAATAGGCCTAGAGACCCAAAAGGTAGATACATTAAATCTAAATCAGACCTTACAACCGAGGTTCCTTCTGACCTTTTTTGGGGAAGGAACATTCCACTCATAAGCTCCGCAGAACAATACAAAAAAACAGGAGCTAGCTCAACCCAAAGAGCTAAAGCAGTCTCTAAAAGAGACTAAAACAGGGAGCACTATAGAACAAAAAATTGAAGCACTAGTAGTATTGGGACAGGAGGCAAGACCACTCAATCCTTCCACGGAACCAAACAATACAACCTTTTCTTTTACACCACCATCAGGAGATCCTAACTTTTTGGACATCATCTTTGTGTGAACCAAGTTTTATCAAATGGAAAGATGAACTCAGAAGCAACCATTAGCTTGAGGGAACTTTCTCAAATCCTAGCAGCAGCCGGGATTTCTTCTTTTCAAGAAGAACATATTTTGGCAGCAGCCAATAACTTGTCTACCTCTCCAAAAATATTAGAAGAGCCAAGGTCCTATGAGCTACAAAATGATTTTCCTTGCCAAAATGCGAAGGAAGCTAAAAAATTATGGACTACATCCAATGGAGAGAAATAATTAAGACCTAAGATTCAGGAGTTCTCAACATCCATCTCAGCAGATCCTTTATGTACTTCAGAAATCAATCATCGAGAAGAAGAGGATGTGCATAGCATGATGAAGGAGAGCATAGAAATTACTGTTGATGAAAATCAAGATTACATTGAAATTTGGTTTCAAGAGGTCATCAGGCCACAATACTATTCTCTTCTTCAACACCTTCTAATGCCAAAACAATTAGGTTGGTTGGTTCTTCATATCCAGGTAATCACTGCGGTAAATTTTTCATATATGGATATGAGTATGTTTCTTATCTTGCTTCGCAAATGGTTACATTGGAAGAGTTCTTACACTTGAATAAAGATTTTCCCTTTTGTTTTAGGTAGGGTAGGATAGTAAATAAAATTTGCATGTTGTTAATTTAGCTTAGAAGTCTAATGCAGCCTCATTTTACATTTTCTTTTAATAAAACAACTATGAGATACATGTTCCTATGACTTGATCTCATTAATCTCATTAGTTTATTATATTTTAGAGTGTGATTTTTGCAAACAGTATTAGAGATCTCTATAGGTATTTATCTCACCAGGAGTAGATAGTTTAAGGAAATATAAAAGAAGGATTTTTCTTCCAAACATTGTTACACTTGAACCCTATTGTCTGCTAAGCATCAAATGAATAATGAGTTGTTGTAATTAGCCATGTTTTTGCAAAGACTTTCATCTTCTTGTTCTTAAGGCATTCCAAAGTAGTTTCTCTTGAAACTCTTCACCACTGTATAAGGAAGTGACACCGTAACCATCAAGCTTAGAGGTCTCTCATACAGTTTTCCCAAGAAACCTAAGTAAGTGAGTAAAGTATCTGTATTAAAGAGTAACAAGGAGGTCTGATTAGCGGTTTTTCATGGAAACATCACAATAAATTACAAAAGAAGAAAGTGAGTTGAGCCTAGAGATACCTTTTTGTTCTTTCTCAATGGTTACCATCCACTACACACTAAATAGCTTGATTATATCATATATTTAGATAGATCACGTCCGCTTAAGTACCCCTTACATCAGGACAATTACTAAGGAATATAACGAAAAGTCATCCTCTAACATAAATACCATCCCAATTGAAAAAAGAAAGAAAAAGTTGTTTTCAGAGTTGTTCCCCCATTCTCTTGCATAAATAAATCTTATATTAAAATCTTAAAAGATGGAGGGCCAGTCTCTGAGGGTGTAAGAGGCAATCCCATTGGGATACTGAACAGGTCTGTTGGCAGCGGGTACCGGCCTATGGTATGACTAGGTAAACTCGTCGGGGTACTGAATAGGCTTGCTAGCAGTGGAACATTCTACCTAGCGAGGATGGTAATCTGACAAAAAATAAATAATAAATTTAAACTTGTCCTGATGTACGGAATTACTTGTAGACAAAGATGACATGAAGTATGTATGGTTAAGCTACGATTAATGAACTCCATAAAATTTCCATTGGGAACTAACTCTGAGACTATCTTGAAACTCTCTTGCCTACCTCTTCTTATCTATATATAGGATCTATTATCCTATAGGTGGGGCCATCTTCTAACCGTCTCGTCAGACCGATCTGTGAAATTTATCTTTAGACTTTACAAACTGTAAATCTTCGGCTATCGGGACAACTGATTGGTTTCCTATATTTTTTATTGTGAGGTGTCATAATACTTAGGTGTGGGGGAGGGGTTCATGAGTTGACAAATGATAACATTGCCTAGAAGAAATAAATCTTTGTAAAAATTCATGTATTGTTTTCATGATACAGGTTATTACAGCAGCAGTCATTTTATTTTGAAATGCTAAACTCTTGTGTGCTATAAATTGTTGTATATGTCCTTAATAGAACACTCTGTTGGTTTATTTTTATTACAGGTTGTTCATTGTAGGTTTGACATTACATATGCAAGTGGATTGAGTAAGCATGATGGAAAAATCAACAACAATGGAACACTCTTCGCATGCCTCAACTCCTATTCACTATGTTCGTGGCCTCTGAGGAATCGTTGCCTCTACCACAAATCTCCCAAGAGTTGGAGACCGTTGATTTAAACACCACCAGTTGCCAAGAGCAAGATATAACAGGGTTTTCAAAACTGGATTTCAGAACATCTCTGGAGCTAAGGAATGCTCCAAGGAGTGGATAAAACAGGAGCTAATCAACCCTCTCATAGTCATCACCAGATTGATTACATGTGAAGGTAGATATTCTGTCTTTAAAGCCTGTCAATTTCGATTATTAGCCCACTTTAAGTTCCATAAGCCATTGTAACTTTCCCTTTTACTTCTTAAACAGTCTTGAGAAGATGTCTTCCCAAGTGAGGAAGGATGTAACCAATCCCCATAACAACCTATTTTACCACAACCTTATCAAACTACTTGTCTTAGCCGAGTTGGAAAAACAGGAGAAAGCGCGAGATGAGTTTATTTACCAATTTGCAAACCATCATCTTACAATCAAGACTATTAAGAAGACTCTTGATCTAGGGACTGTTACTCCACCCAAACACTCATGCTCAAGCTATTCCTTTACCGGACCAAAAGTCCAAGAAAATTGTTGATACCCCTGCAACCTCATCGGGAAAGAAGACCAAGAATCCTATTGCTAATTCATGGCACGAGTATGTGCCATATATTCGGTCTGGGGGGATTTTTCCTGAGCTAAAAATGCTAAGCATTGCCCATTTGTATAGCAAACCCATGAGAAGAGGAAGTAGTATTTCTGTCAAAATTTTGTCATACTGTCTTTTTACAATGTCTTGGGATATTATATCAGCAGTTGTTTGTATTGGTATGCTAAAATTATATACTTTTAACACCATTATGTGTGTTATAAGCTTGATGTGCATTTTTTTATACTTAACTACTCTTTGTGACAAATACAGAGCAATAACAACTGCTAAATACTTACTGCCATCTGTATTACAAGCTTATGAAAAGAGGAATAGTTGTTTGAATTGTTACAGAACGATGAAAGGAAATAAAAATTCTCCTGATTCACCATGCCTATCAGTACAAACCAAGCCTTTTTTAGTATTTGTCAGTCAGTCAGTCACCCGTGATCAAGTTTTCCCTTTCATGTGATTGATAGGGTTATTAGGTCAAATTGTTATATTTTCAAAACAAAATTCTCAAATACAATTTGACATATCTTGGTTGTAAAATGGTCATTCATGTGCCTAGGTGTCCTTACTACTCCCTCCACTCATCCAAAGTCATAAATTTTCATCACGGTCATGTCATCATTCCTTGTCATCAATTTTCAAATGATTGTCTTGGTCAAAGATTTACTTCAAATTTGGTTTTTGAATTAAGGAGGATGAATTTGACAAAATTGAAAGAATTTTTTGTCAATAATATACCAAGAAACAAAAACCTCCCTCAGTTTATGCACAGATGTTATTGTTTGAGAGAAATCCCCCAAATACAGTCACTATAGGAGGGTTTCTGCACATTTGGACAGCTTGACTTGAAGTCAGTTTTTCAGAGGTTTGGAGAAGGCATTTGCAGTTCTTGATGGTTCCATTGTGTAGCATATATCATAAAATTTCCACCCATACCACTTTCAGCCCAAAATTCCTCTGTGAAGGCCTCCAAAATTCTTATCAAAGACCATGTTGTGTTTCTACTAAGAGCACGCTGCGCTTCTGTAAGTTTTGAGTAACCAACCTCAAGCTGGGATTCTGAACAAATGGGAAACTAATTTTGAAACCTGGAGGAGGTTTTTGTTCATAACATACCAAAATACAATAACCTCTCTCAGTTTTTGAATATACTTTATGGTTTGGGATATATTCTATCATCTTAGAGGCCTGTTCTTTCAGAAAATAAAACACTCTGTTGTTTTTCCTGTTATAGCCATATTTTCTTTTTGTGTTTTCCTAATAACAAGGAATGAATTTTGTAAAACCAAGAGAATTTTTTATCAAGGACATATTAAAAAACAATAACCTCTCTCAGTTTCTAAATATACGTTATGGTTTTGGATATATTCAATTCTCTTAGAGGCCTAGTTTTTCAGGAAATAAAACACTTTGTTTTTCCTGTTTTAGTCATGTTTTCTTGGCGTGTTTTCCTAACAAATGAAAGTAAATTTTTGAAAACCAAGAGAGGTTTTTGTCAAGGACATATTAAAAAACAAAAACCTCTCTCAGGTTTTACACAGGTTTTACTACCTTGTAGTTATAGGTGTCACTTTGATACCTATTTTTCACAAGTTCGCCAGGCCAGAATTGTTGCGTTTATGGGAAGTCACTTTTGGAACTAATTTTGCAGAGGTAAAATTGTTGTTTTGCATGGTTTAAAGGATAAAGGGTATAATATACATCTCAAGGCTTCCTCACATGTCATCAACAGCCTCCAAAAACTCCAAACCCTCCAGTTCAAACTTAGAGAGCATGAAAAACATTGAGTTATCATTTACGCCATGATAAGGTTGTCCTATAAGCCAAGATGAATTCTTTAGAGCGTTAGGTTGATGATATTACTGCCACCAATAATAGTCCATGGATGCAATTGAAACACCACAAAAATCCTAAGTCAAAATCCCCCGGGCAATAGGGAGAAGCTTCTAAAGCTAATCCACCCCCTCCTTCGCAAGTTTAGTCATGAAGGGCAATTTCTTTCTGTTTGCAGTGGAACCTCCAAAATCTTAGGTGTGGGGGTAATGTTGGGCGCAAGATATGATCATTTTTATGACAGTTATTATACACTTTTTCCACATGTACATATGTGTTTTTCATCTTTTGAAGGAGCTTTTTGAAGAATTTCATGATAAAATGGTATGATCAACACTCGATACGTATAATTCATGTTTAATGATTATATAGAGTATAATTCATCATGTTTTAATGCTTCTAATAGCTAATTCACGTTTTTCTGGTGTTACAGGGAAAAAACGCACTACATTTCTAGTTTTGGCACTTGATCTGGCACTCCTTCTAGCACTCATTCCGGCACTCCGTCCAACACCTCTTCCTCCACAAAAACGTAGGGTGACTTGGCGGTTATGGCATTGGCGGCCAGTGATGGGAAAATCAGAAATGTGGGTTTTATTCATGCTTATCCCCTCCAACTACTAAGCTCCCGAAAACTCAGATTCAGTTGTTCAAAGAGGGTGATTATTGGCTCTCTCTTTTGCGGCAGTTAGGGCACCATTAATGAAATTTACCAATTTTAGAAGTGGTTCGAACCTCCTGTGGTCGACCACTTGGCATGTAAACATTATAAATACCACTAGGATGATCAGAAGATTGTTAACCAAGTAGAAGAACCAAGTAGCATAAGCATTAGAATTGTCAGAAAAACGATTTTGCTCTATTTTGAGTTTTACATCGCCAGAATTGTGCCAGAACTGCATTTTCAAACTTTCATGGTGAATTCGGCCTGTTGAAGTTCGTGGTGTGCTTGTAGGAGGTAGCCACGACTTGCTGGGGGGCCCACCAACAGTCTGGTGATGATCAGTGTGTTGTTTATGCATTTCATAATTTAAATTGTTCTTTTATTTTCTGTACATGCATGTTTTATTGTGTTAATTAGCTTGCTGTAATTTAATTGTTTTATTGCTCTTTTGCAGGTTAGTATGATGGGTTATGTTAGCATGAATTAGTTCTATAGATTAGGAATAGACTTGCAAGTCTCTATATATTAACCTCATGTGCATTTAGATGTTAAATTATGTTTTGATTTATGGTTTTATAATCAAGTTGAAAACAACGTTTTTAGAATAAAATAGAGTTTTATTTGGGTTTCCTTTGACAGGGATTTTGATGGATGAATAGAATAAGTTATAGTTTCAATCATAGCTTGCTTATCTTAGTTTATATAGATTTCATCTAAATTAGTTATTGGTTAATGTAGATTGCTCATTTACTTTTTATATCATGTTTTAGTCTCTGTTTGTAAAGCATTGTTTTAATTGTAGTTTGAATAATTAGTCTAGACATAGCATAGTTTCATTTATGTAATTTCCTTTTCTAGAATTGAATTGGAATTATATTTCTTAGTTAAATGATTGAGTTAGGTATGAATTTTGATTATGTAACCTAGAAGTAGAATGATGATTTCATTATGATGTTAATGGTTTATACATGAATATGCAGGGTATTTAACATTATCTTTGTCATGGATAAATTCTTGTTGGATTGTTTAATACATACCTTCCATTTTGCCATTGAGATTAATATTGAGTTTATACAACTCGAATTTTCCTTTGTTGTCAAGTGCCATCGAGATATCATCCATCACCACCGAAGGCATTCACACAACCACCAACATTATATTTGAGTGTTTCATAGATTAAAGATATTTTCTTGCTTTCATAGGTTAGAATATAGTTTTATCATCATTGTAGGGTAGTTAGTCTTTTGCTTCAATAGATTTAAGAGAAGTTTTGTTTGTCATAAATTAGGCATTTAGTTGGTAGTCCTTCTTGCTTTCAATAAAAGGAATTTCATCTCATGCATTAGAAATAGTTTTGCATCAAGCATTTAGTCCACTTGCCTCTTAGGCTAGATAGTTGTTCAATGAAAAGTATTTGCTTACTTGTCTATTTGCTTTAGTAGGATAGATAGTTGTCTTTGCTTACTTGTCTTTTTCTTTAGTATGTTAGTTAGGTGTCTTTGCTTACTTGTCTATTTTCTTTATAGGTTAGATAGGTGTCTTTGCTTACTTGTTCATTTATTTGCTTTCATAGGGTAGTTGCTCATTGAATATAGGTTGGCAAGTTAAGATAGTTTTCTTTTGTCATTTGCTTATTGATATGCTTAGGTAGTTGCTTTTGCTTTTTGTCATGAACTAGTTTCTTTAAAGTAGGGTTTTCACTTACTTTTCTTAGAACCATCCATCAATCCTTGGCCCAAAAGTACTTAGGTTACATAGCTTCAAGTTGTTTAGTAGGGTTTGCTCATTAGATAGGTTTTCTTGAGTAGATTAGCCTTAGATAGCCACTTTCCTTAGTTAGATTATACTCCTACCAACCTTTTACCTTTGGCATATATTTTGCTACAACTCTAAGTTTACTTACCCCGGGTTGACAAATTAATTGAGGGTAGTTTAGTGTCTTTTTTAGTACATATAAATCACCTAGAAAATACTTGGCATGATTCCTCCCACGTATTCCACTGTTTCAGCTTCTTGAATAATGTGGAAAGTACTCGTTATTTCTCCTTTGTGAGGGAAGTCCCTATATAATTGATTCCCCTCACATCCCCAACATTGAACAGGTTGTTTCCTTGGCCTTTTCCCAAACGAATCTGCATTCTTTTGCTCATTTTGGGCTGCCTGGCCTTGTTGATTTTCATGGAAGTTATTTATGAAAAAAGGGTGGCTTAAAACCTTTCTTCATGTGATCCTTTCCCCCCTTCATCTTTTCATTCCAATACTTTTGGAACACTAGCCTTCCTTTGCTTTGCTTTTAAATGTGCCTTGCTCTCCTTATGGTTTCCTCCAAGGTATTCAGGTTATCATTTTGAATATTGTCACTATAGAAGGAGGGTAACTCACTTAAAAAAAATTGTATTTTAACCTTCTCATCCTTAATGAAGTCAACATACTTCAACAATTAAAAGAACCACTTCTCATATTCCTCCATTTTCATGGTTCCCAACTTGAGTTCAAAGAACTCTTTCATATTTCTCTCACGTAATGCTCGGAAAAATATTTCTCTTGGAAATATCCTTTGAACTGCCTCCATGAGAAATTTTTCTCATCGAGGTTCTTGGATTTCTTAAGTTGATCCCACCACATGGATTCCTTTCCTTGCAAGTGGTAGGTGGAAATTCTAGCTTCTACCTGGGATGGCTAATCATGTAGCTAGAAATATTTCTTCATTTCCAATAGCCAGGCCTCTACCTCTTCTTCTTTCTTGTGCCCACCATTCAAAGTAGGTGGCTTGATTTTCCTGATTTCACCTTGAAATATGTATGCCTCATGCCTTCTTCTTTGCCTATGAATAGGAGACACACTTGGGCTTCTCCCTGGCCCTGAGATTGTATGAGTTATTCTAGTGGACTGCCTTGAAGAATGATGGTGCCTGCTCATGCTTCTTGATTGCCTATCATTTCCATAATCATCTCTTTTTCTATGGGATCTAGATGTTGATACTTGTCTAGCACTAGTTTTTTTCTTGGTGCCACAATCCTTTTCAACTTTCTTATGCAAAATTTTCAAGCTATGAAGTATCTCTTCTCGAGCCTTCATAATCCTTTCATTATCATCCTTGTAGCTCTGCACTTTCCTCTGCAGACTTCTCATAGTGACAAGCCCTTGCCTATCTCTTCTTCCATTCGAATCTATCTCAGTATTCCCCATGTTGATATGTAGACCTTTGATATCTTCCTCATGGATGTAATATCCTTGAGCATATTCCATGACATCAGTCCTCATATAAGAACTAAAGTTATATTTTTGTACCTCTAATTCTGCAAAAAATGTGCATGTAATACTTACTGTTAGAAATATGCATAGCCTAAAAAAATTCACCATATAGAATATAGGTTATTTCGTCATCAATTTATGAAGAACATATTGCACCAATTCAAATTTTTATTTTCTTGATGCATTCCTCCCCGAAACAACTTCCCAATGGCTGAAACCATGCCCAAAATCGAGCTCTGGTTTGAAAGTTATAGCCTTCCAAATTTTTTCGTGGGTCTTTGGCCAATCGGCATCCTCTTCGCCAAGTGGAATCCACGTAGCTTCACTTATCTCATGCCATATGACATGGAATGGTTGTGACCTAGGTCGTCATCCCCCAACGATGGTGTGGATGCGGTTTGCATAGAATATCTCCCAGTCTTCGCGAGTATCGGTCCTTCGACCCCTTCGATATTCTTGTACAGGTCTAAAAAATTCCCAGGAGTTCCAAAGTCTAAAGCACTCTTTCCATTCTAGAATCTATGGTGGAGATTGATCCACCCTTAGATCTGATAGTCAAGGTTCCCTGTTCTTAACACATAGCTTAAACTTGACAAGGGGGAGTCCCACACTTAATTCATGACCAAACTCACGATGCCACATGGAACTACCCAGACGTGCCACATCATCATGGAATACATGTCCTATCCAACCGAGGTTGGACACCACACATTAGGATTTCGACACTTCGACATTTAACGCACCATCCTATATCCTCAAATATTATGGAGTCCTAGAGTTCCGAAGTTATAGAATTCCCACCATGTACTCTGACCTTCGATGCTTCGGCGCTTAACACATATTCCTATATCTTTGAATCTCCCAAAATCCCAGAGTTCTAGAGGTCTGAAGTTCCTCGTCACGTACTCTAGCCTTTGGTGCTTTGGCGCTTAACACATCTTTCTATATCTTCGAATCTCTTAGATTCTTGGAGTTTCGAAATTCCTAGTCGTGTACTCTAACCTTTGGTGATTAAAACATCTTCCTATATCTTCGAATCTCACATAGTCTCAGAGTTCCATATTTCCGGATTTCCTCGCCACGTACTCCGGTCTTTGGCGCTTCGGCCTTTGGCTTGTGCTCCAACATGTCAAATCTCCCGGAGTCATGGAGTTCCAAATTTTCTTAATTCTAGAACTCCCACCACATAATCCGGTCTTTGGCCTTCAGGATATTATTACCCCTTGTACCTTATGTTTCTCGAATTAAGACTTTGTCGAAGTATTTATGTTGTCCTTTCACTAGTTAATCGAACGACTGACAAAATATCCCAATGAATCATCGATCTATGGTCCACATTGCTCCCAAATTCCTCCCTCGGTCTGAAAATTAATAGTACTGCTTATTCTATCTTTCCACTACACCCGATCTAACGGTTGAGAGAGATCCTGAAGGATCCCTAGATCTATGGCCCATGTCACTTCACGACTTCAAAATTCGAGGAGTTTTGACCGTGTAGCGCCTTTTCACTCCCAGAGTGAGTCAATGTCCAACTTGACCATGGCTTATATTCAAAGGTCAGGAAGGATTATGAGATCCTTAGATCTATGACTCACATTACTTTGCGACTGAAAATTTGGTCAGCATTTAGTGATAAGGAGGATTCCATTGCAAGATACCAGATATATAAAATATGCAGAACAGAAACGAAATGCTAGAAATAACAGAATAACAGTAAAATATCCAGCATAATCTTCACAATACACAGAAATGATTCACGAAATAGCAACAGAAATAGCACTTTGAATCAGATAGCAATGTTCACAGGCCTCTTCGAGGGTGCAACCTCCAATCGAGCAGTGCTCTATTACAATAATATCCAAGCTAGGGTTATCATACCCTCGACTCCTATTTATACTAAAAAGAAGCATCTAGAGGAAGATACTTCTAGAAGCGGAAGCTTCTATTAGGTCTTCTTACATCCACCTTATTCTATTTTATTGAAAGGTCTTATTAATATTGACCTTTATTACATCCGAATACATTGATCTACCTATGTGCGGGTT